>JAODPA010125759.1:0-17486 GCA_025585075.1 Nepenthes mirabilis
TTAAAATTATTTGGGAATTTAGATTTTAAAAATTGACCTGCTTGGTTCGGGTTCGTGACAAGACAACTTGTCGAAAAACACGTCTTCAAATTTGCACACCACAGGAATACCCTTCATAGATGATTCCCGACTCTCCACCACACTAGCGTAAGCCAGAAAGGCTTTACATCCGCTTCTCAACAAATGACAAACCTGTAGAGTAGAAATAAAATTAGACACCTCCACTCTCCAAACTCCTTGAACATGAAAAAGGTTCACATTCTGGAATAGCAAAATTCATCCTTTTGTGGAAGCAATCAATAGTTGCATGATATTTAGATAGCCAATTCATGTCCAAAATAACATCAAAATCACGCATTTTTAGTAGAATCATATCAACGACTGGAGACAGCCCATTCACCTCTACAATGCACCCCGGGTAGGATACGTTGGTCATAATAAAAGACCCCGTGGGCGTGGATACAGCCAAGAAAAAATCAAGGATCATAGGAGATGGTGTAATATGACAGGCCAGTCGAGAGAAATAAATGAGTGTGTGGCCTCACTAACAAATGCCGCAAAAGCTTTACCCTGCACCATCGATTTCAGAGCTTGGACCCTAGGTGGCTAAGGGCATTCCTTGGCTTTATATCCCACTGGGCCACAATTGAAGCAAGGACCAGCCCCAAAAAGATAAGGTCTATTTCCATGCATCTTTCTGCACTTCAAACACGGCCCCCTGAAGCTTGTGATGATGATGATGGGGACGGGCCACTCTTCTTACTAAAATCTGACAGCTTGGACTTCTTGAATGGTCTCCCCAAACTAGCCCCAGAGCTAGCACTAACCCCACTCTTACTCGGCCCCCGCTTCTTATAAAACTCTTCCTTTGCAAGTTCTTGTTCATGGATCAGAGCATGATCCAATACAAGTGTAGGCGACCAACTTAAGGGTCGCTAGCTGCTTGCGAATATCATCCCGCAAGCCCATTAAGAACTTCCTGGTCTTTCTTTCCTCATCTTCAACCATATAAGGAGGAAACCGTGCCAACTCCAAAAACTTGGAATCATATTCCGCTACAGTTTGGTTTCCCTGCCTCAATCTGAAAAATTCCTCCTCTTTCTAAACACAAAGGCTAGAAGGAAAATACTTCTCCAAGAATGCATTCTCAAACATTCTCTAGGTAATCTCGGTCTTAGATACACCCAGTACTCTTTTCTTCATTTTTCACCAATGGTGCGCCTCACCTTCAAGTTGGTAAGACGTAAACAACACCTAATCCTCCTCAGAACATCTAATCACTATAAATACCTTCTTCAAACTCTCTAGCCACGTATCTACCTTGATCAGGTCAGGCTCCCCTAGAAATGTAGGCACTCACTCCTGAATGAAGCGATCATAGGCGGATGGCCTCGAATTGACAAGAGCCTAGATGGGAGCCGGAGTAGGAACAGGGGCAAGATGTCACTACTCCATATTCTCAAAAATGTTTGTAAGATGCCCCAACAAATTTAAATACTTTGCCTCCTGATCTCGGGGTGGATCATCCCTTTGAGAACTTTGACGTCTAGGCGGCATAGTCACTTTAGAAATCACTACTGAAAGAGAAACAATTACGGGTTAGGCCAAAGATTAAACCCTTGCTACAACATTACTAGATACACTGGCACATAAGCAATTAAAGAAAACTACCGGTCTCAAACAAGAGTACTTAAGTTAACTATCCTAACCTAGTCCTTTTATTCCTACGTTCACTCATTCGGCCTTAACCTATACTATCCTAGGCTTCCGCATAAATTTAGATCAATTCTAAAGCATCCCTTCTCTGATACCAACTGTAACGTTCCGTATTTCCTGCTAAAAATCTAACAGAGTTTCCTCTACAATACGAACATTGACCAAAAATACAAAACCTGTAATAATCCTGTACATCAAGTATATAACTTCAACATAGACAAATTTTCATTCTAAAGTATTCTAACCACAATCAACACATCAACAAAACACATCACACTACATAGGACCCAAACACCACAATAACAGGGGTGACACCGATATCATAACTCTAGTACAACGACGACCAGGAAGGATGCCAATTAGGACCCCATTTACAACCATGAAGGATACCTACGGAAGCTACTATATCCATCGACAATAGCAAAAACTAGAGTACATCCGTCAATATTCACAATATGTATATACATAACCATAAGTATCAAAATAATTGTTGTTACATTCATGACTTGTACAAAATGACAAAAACTAAATCCCTGAAAGCTTTTTAATTCAATCAAGCACCTAATATGTGCTCACGATCTATCTAGACTCATCAGGCACAAGAGCTTACTCATCTGAAGGAAAAAGGGAAGCAAGGATAGGCCAACAGCTCAGCAAGTGCATAATAACCAACGATAATTAATGTAGATACAGATAGGCAAGAAAAGTCATAAGCATGAAGGAGATACATTAAACAAGAATATGATCAAGTATGCTTTGGTATACAATTTACTTTTTCCTTTTAATTATGATTTACACATAATTAATTGTCTTTGCAGATCAGGGTTAGTAGGCCTTATTAACAAAAGGTGCGTGAGGATGAGAAATGGATCATGACAACCCCCATGATCTAAGGTCATATGACATAATCAACGTTCATCAACCTTCTGCCAACATAGGCATCAATTGGCTAACATAGGCCCGTTCACCATGTGGCATAGCGGTGTCACCCACTACCCCTCCCTCCCGCAGTGTAGAGTACATCATCGTCCTTCCACAGTAATATCCTAATATTTGACAAGAGTATCACCCACTTCAATAAGCAGCCAGGATATTTGGCCAGAGTAATCCTTAAGTCTCCACTATGATACTCATGTCAGGTCAAATAATATCACCCATCGTAACATAGTCCATGGTCCTAGTTTCATTATTCTACATTCCATTTTACCATGTGAGGGAATGTCCACCATAATTTGATTCAATTCAATTCATCTCCACCCGGGAGAATCAAACATTCATTCATCACATTGTGGACTTTCCTCCAATTACTTGTACGATCACCTTTTAGATCATATTCTTTTATTTGGACTTAAGTCTTTCTTAAGTCTATTCAAATGTATAGATATCATAATATGTAGGAGGGATAAGAATTTCTTATCACATCACGCAAATTTTCACTTTGAGGTTTTCCAGAACACATTTCTTTGTAAATGGAGCGTAAATACATATTTTTGGGGCTTACAATTACACATAAACAATGAATCATAATTCACATGACAATTTATTATGATGGAAGCAAGCAAAAATTATATTCAATCTCGGGTGAACAGTGTCAGGGGCATTTTAGAGCATCCGGATGCCGCGAACGGGTCGATACTTGTGAGATCGGACATCCGGCCGATATATGTATAATTGGGATATGGTGATTCATATTTTGGGATCAATTTAACGAAATAAAAAATAAAAAATGGGGTTCCTGAATTCGGGCGTGGGTTAGGGTTTGGCGAACCCAAATCGAACGAATTGGAGAGCATATCGGACAATAATTGGTGAGTCCTTTGAACAATATTCATGGGCTACACGTTTTCTATGTTTTGGGTGGGTATTGAGATGAAAATACCCGATGAAAAGTGAGTAAAAATTGAAAAAGAGTAAGAAGTGGGTATGAAAGCACTTGCATCGACTCGCTCTATAACTTTTGTAACTAGTTCTTAGATGGATTCAGACTCCTCGGCCTCGATCTCCTCCTTTCTCTCTCTTGTTTGGTGCTCTCTCTCTCTCTCTCTAAGGGTTTTTGATTCATGGGAAATGAAAAACATGAAGCAGGTCATGTATTTAAAATAGCCTGGCACTCGAGCACCGGGTGAGCGTGCAGTAAACGCGGCCTCACTTCCTGGCAGCACTCGAGTGTGCACGAGCACACAGTGACCGCTGCGCCACTACCATTTTGTGCTTGAGCCTATGCTCGAGTGCACAGTGGGCGCAGTGCTGCTGAGTAGCACTTCAACGATAGCAAACCAAAATTTTCCCTCGGTTTTATTTTCGATACATATACTTTCGCATACAATAGACTTGGTAGTAAGTATGATTATATTAATAACCTCCTATTTATTATGTTTTTAGACCCAAAACCTCACAGATAATGTGGTATTAATGTTGATCCTGTGTATGAGTTGTATATGTGTTGTGGTTGAATAACTGGATGAAATTATGGGGTCTATTTGTTAAAAATGTCTTATACAAGTTGTATTATTCAGGTTGTTTGTATAGTTTTTGTCCATATTTGAGGAAGAATCTATCCAATTTTCTATAAAAATTAATAAAATAAATTAATGGTGTATTAGTTCAATATGGTTAAGTATGTTTATTGACGGAGGTCATTAGAGGATGGTGACCCATTCCGTCACAAATGTTATTAGAGAAAAGAGATACCTTAGACTTGATTTGAATCATATGTGAAAGCTTAGGTTAGAGTAAGATAGATTAAATAAGTAGATGAAGGCATAGGATGATTAAGTTAGATTAGATAGTTCTAAATATCCTAGTTTGTATAACTTAGGCTAGAGTTAATTTGGGATTGGTGGATTAGTTTGATTGTCTAGCCTATAATGTCCTAGTCAGTGCCCGAGCTATGAACTAATATGTGTTGTTCTAATTTAAGGAAGGATAGTAACAATAGCAATGCCGCCTATATAGAGGACTATGAGTGGTAATGGCCAACTTCAGGATCAAGGGGCAAAGTAACCGAACATTCTTATAAAGATAGCAAATTGTAGGAAGACATCTTGAGGTTTAAACCTGATTGATGCTGATTTAGTGTCTAAGATTATTAACATTGATTCAAGGCTTAGGTTAATCGATTTTGGTTCAAAGTTAAGGTTTAATCTATTCCGAGTTGAGGTCTTTAGGTTAGAAATTTGCTAAGAAGGAATATTTGATTTATGTATTAAGTATGATGGATAAGGTGGAATTGAAGGCTCGAGATTAGTGTAATTTGGAGTCGATTTCTGATAGACTGAATTTAAGAATTTTGATTTATGATCGATTCAGTAGTGATTGAGTGCTTGAACGTTTGGGTGGCATGATCCTATAGAAATTGTAATGGTGTTCGTGGATGCTGGTGTGAATTGTGTTGATAGGATATTATGCTTTGCAATTAGGTTATGAAATTTTGAATATGGGGCATAGTTGATCGAGGGGTGATGAAATTAGTATTGCGGATACGTGTAAAGTCCTATTTAGCAAATGAGACCACCCCTTAAAGCCATTTAGTGGTTACTATGGAGTTTGGCTATGTAAGTCCTTGAGGATATCCTTTGAAGGAAAAGATCAGGCTGATTTGTCTTTTGATAGGTAATTTGAGGTTGTGTTGGAATCAATACTAACTTTTGAGGATTTTGTATGGAATCAAAGGAGAATTAATTAGGTGTCGTTACAAGATGCCTCGAAGCTTATGGGGTAGTAAGAGGAACTGATAAGGTTGCATGTGAATTATTAAAATTTGGTTGCTCGGGTGATAATTAATTTGATAAACAGACATTGAGAAATTAATAAGTGATTCGATTGATCTAATGCAAGGGCTTGATGATATTTAGAATTGATCTATATTCAGAATATTATTAATTGTGAATAATTGAGAATTATTTTTGTGGTAGGATTTAATAATTAAAATAGGGCTGTTATCAGTTCCAGTGATGCCACTTGGGTTTGATGGTATTTTATGGACTTCTGGAATTGTGAAAGGTAGTCAGCCAAATGCTTAATGGGGGAAGGAATGTGAATTTAATTAAGGAAGAATGTGATGTGGGCATGAGACTTCTTTGGTACCATGATTATGGGTCTATAGACCATCAAAGTGGTAGTTTCTCGGGAAGATAGATTAGTGTCACAAAGATGTATGGTCATCATAGGTCTGACTAAATCATATGAGTATTCCTTGAGGATTGTAGAGCCGTGAGGTGTTTGACTTAGAAGTGATTGGTATACATAGAAATGGGACATGTGAAGATAACCTTTGAGGAATTAAGGGTAAATTGTTGACTATATTATTTGGGTTGAACCCTAATCGGTCTAGTGAGTTATTTTATAATGTAATGCTTTTGAAGAAGGCTGGGATTATGTTATTCCTACATTATGGTAGGTGGCTACCCTCGTATCAAGTGTGGGAGAAACCTATGATTCGAAATTGCTTCACTCATAGTTGGAGTTAGTCATTGGGGTCCTTGCTTGAGGATTTATAGGTATTTCTTATGGGGATCGATATTGTCCAACGATTCTAAAGATTTGAGGAGTTATGTCATAATGATGAAATGAGTATGCGATAGTGCAAGTGGTAATTTATGGATTGTAAATGTGGATCTCAACGTCTTTCAAGGAAAATGAATATTACGGCTGATAATTGATATCGAAAGTCCTTAGATTTAGTATATCCTTGATGTTTCACAGGGGGTGCTATAGAGGGAATTTAGAGTAGATCCTAACATTCAAGCAAATGGGGTGTTTTACTTTTGATTTTGGGGGGAAGAATTGTTTTGAAATATTAAGGCTATGAAATTATAAAACTGAGAAATCCTTATGGTTTTGTTTTAGGATAGTCAGGATGATCCACTCATTATGATTATGGATGACGAATTTGGATTGAATCAGTTAGCTCATCGGTATGCCAACGAGATTCTAAGGTTGTTAAGTATTTGAGTTTTGAGGTTTTGGGTAATGACCTAAAGCTATATTGAATTTTTGGGTAATTATTACAATTGTAATTTTTAACTTGACTGTAATTTGAGGATTTGTGGGCTTTGCATCCATGGTATGGATTTCTTGGGATTTTTTTTATTATGGCTGCTATATAATCTAGGTGTTCAATATGAATTAATGGATGTAAGCTATAAGAAGATCTTTAATACACAAATGAATGATTAGTCATAATACTGGAAGTGTGTGTAGGGCTCTCAACTTCCATAGGTCTTAGGATATGATTGAGGCTTAAAGTGAGTGGCCATGTTTACAATGCAGGTATTTATCGATTAGCTAATAAGTTTTCCATTCATTGTCGATTTGGATTAGGTGTTTTTGGGATATGTTGGTTTGTCGATATACCAACGAAATACTAAGAATATAAATTATTTCAGCTTTAAGGCTTGATTGTGATTTGAGGTTTATGTCAAAATCTTAGTCAAGTCCAATTTCTTGTAGGGATTTGATTAGAGAATTTGGTCGTTAAGTTAAAGAGATATGGTGGTGAATTACAATTGGATGATTTGTAGCTAGATAATTAATCAGAGTTACATAGCAGAAACGTAATGAACCTATGTATTTTAAGATTCAATTTGAGGCTCAAAATGAATGATCAGTTTTAAGGCTTTGAGTAAATTGGGGTAAGAATTATTAGTCCGTTTGAGGTTTTGAACTGAATTAGAGAGGTAGTCAATAAATTTGGTTTGCTTTCGAACTTGGTAGATTAGCATGGAATCTCCCATGTATCATCGATTGTGGAAGTGAGTATGTGATCGAGTTGAGTTACTGTGACGACCCGAGTTTCGGAATATGATAATTAGAAGGTAGATAAGTTAAAATAGGTGAATTGTGTTCAAAAGGTACGGGAGAAATGGATTAGAAAGCTCAAAGAATCAGAATTAGTAAATCGGAAACCAAAATTGTGAGCGGTGAAATGTTAATTCGTAGACGAGATTTCGGATTTTAAATTGTGCTAATCATGATTTATTAAGGTTATATAATCAAAAATAAGGTCTAAGGATGTGAAAGATTGGATTAGAATGGTCAAAACGGGTCCCGAACAGCGAAAACGTGACGTAGGCTTGCTGCGGGCCAGACTAGCGCCCTCCGTGGGCTCAAGCCCTCCTATCCGGCGGAAAAACCAGTGGCGTACCCGAAGCCCTCCGCCTGCGGGGTTCGAGCGGCGGACTGCCTGAAAGCAGTATAAAAACGCGATCTGCTTCTCTCATCTCATTTTTCGCACATGCTTAGGGTTTTAGAGAGAGGGAGCGTCGATTTTAAAGAGAGAAGAAGGGAGAACGAGGCATGGGAGCCCAAATCCATCTGTGAGCCAGTTATAAAGGTGAAAGCCCGTGACAAGGCAAGTGTACCTCGGACGTCGTTTTTACCGTTTCTTTTGATTTAAACTTGATGAAATGTTACGAAAATGATATTGATGCATGTTTATAGTACATGAAGCATGTTTCCTTCAATTAATTGGTTGGATTTTATGTTTATCCATGTTTATTGCAAGATCTAGCTCCGATTTCGTGAATAAGTATGAAAATAGTGTTCGATTTGTCTCGGAAAGCATGTGACGAAACCCTAACTCGAAAATGTTGTAAAGATTTAGCAAATTGCTTGATTTAATATATATGCGTGGAATTTATGGCATTAATTTCATGAATAAGCATGTGTTAGAGATCGATTTGAGTCCGACGGTTTTGGCGAACCCCTATGTACGAAAATGAAGAGGTTTTGATGAGTTTTAACCGTAGCTTCTGTTATATGAAAGTTAATTGACATCGACGTGCACTTTCCTGTATAGTGTGTTTTTGAAAATATGTACAAGCCTATACCGACGAAATTTCCATGTACTTTGAAGTTAGCTGAAAGTAAATTGTGAAAGTCTAACTTTAAAATAAAAGGGGGTTTTTGATAAAAAGATGAATGATAGCCGTCCTCGGGGCTTGGTACAAGGAGGTAATGATAGCCGTCCTCGGGGTTTGGTTCAAGGAGGGAATGATAGCCGTCCTTGGGGCTTGGTACAAGGAGGTAATGATAGCCGTCCTCGGGGCTTTGTACAAGGAGAAAATAATATGAAGTACTGTTTACCGTTTTACCGATATGCTATATTACAGTAAAATGATGATAATGAATCGTACAGTGAAAAGATGATAAGGTATTGTTTTCAGTTTTATCATGTATTGTCAAAGTTTACAGTTAGTTGTTTTACAGTCTATAGCGTACTGATTTATAAAGCATGAGGTTTGATATCGTTATGGTGTGCCTTTACTGTTTTTCCAGATGATGTTTTGATTAGACGTTCTGGTTCTGCATGGTTATATGATTATTTTGGCATAACCGTTTTACAGTTCATATGCATGTACCTTGCTGAGCCTCGGCTCACTGTTTTAGTGTTTTCCCCTCCTTCAGATGAGACAGTAGAGCTTTTATTTGACGAAAAAGAGTAACCAGAGAGAGAAGCTTCTTGAAGACTTTTGAGGACCATAGCACATTGGAGCTATTTTGAAGGAGCCTGTCAACGTAAAGGCCTAGCTGCATATGATTTTTGTATACTAATCTTGTGATTATTGATGTTTTAGAACATGTCCATTTTTGTATAGAAAGCTCATGATGTATATGATAATAGAAGAGAAAATGCTATGCTTCTGCAGGTTCTTAGTTTACTTCCGCTATATATTCTGGATTTACTGTGCAGATCCTAGATGACATCTCGTTATTAAACTGTTAGAGTAGTAAATATTTTTATGGATTTGTGCCATGGATGGCACATGTGATCCTGTGAATGTTTGTTGTAGAAATTGTGAATGATGGATAGTTGTGTGCTTGTTATGGATGATTATATTGGGTTATATTTTTGGATTTTTCATCCTATTATAAAGGAGACTCTGTCGAAATTTCTGCAGGAGTCTTGCCTTTTGTTTTAGACCGTTAATGGTATTGCTGTTTTGACGGAAACTTTTGAGGACAAAAAAAAAAAATCCGTTCCGTCACAGGTACCATCAGGAGATTGAGAAATTGTCTCGTGCTGAGGTTTCAATGTAGACTTTTGATAAAACGCATCGGGTAATAAAGATTAGAACAATTCTAGGACTTAAGAATGCTAGGAATAATCTAGAAAGATTGCCTTCGATTATGAACTTTTGAGATTCGTTAAATTTCGAGGATAAAATTTTCATAAGTGGGGGAGAATTGTGAGGTCCCAATTTCTAAAATATAGCAGATTCTAGTAATTAAATTAATATAATGGATGTAATTAAGTTTGGGATAAGTAAAATTGAAAAAATTGAAAAAGAAACCTTAATGCAGCAAATTGCATGGTTGGGTTCGCTTCAGGCTCAAACCCAAGAAAAGGCACAAATTCTAGAAGCTGTTGCGCTCGCCGTGGGCTCGTGCCAACAGAGGGTGCCAATTCCAAAAGCTGCTGAATTTGCCGTAGGATCGAGCCACCAGAGGGCGCCAAATCTAGTGGTGAGAGCATTCGCTGCATGCTCATCGTGAGCTCGAGCGCTCCGCACTCACTTTTTTGGGGAGCACTCAAGCACTAGTTGATAATTCAGCCAAAGACTTACAGTTTTGTGTTTTAAAAAGGGAAGAGGGGAGAAATTGGGGGCATGACAACACAGAGCACGAAGGGGAGAAGAGAGGAAAAGAGAAGGAAAAGGGACTCTACACCGATTTCGGTTTGATCAAAGTAAGAAAATCGGTAAATCAGGCTGATACAAGTGTACCATAAACTCTGGATTTCCTTATTGTTGCTTTTAGCTATCTCCTTTTTGGTATTATTGTTCTAAAATCCTCCTCCTTTAAGATTTGTATGTAATATCACATGTTTTTCAATTCTCTCATGATTTTATAAATAAATAGCATGTTTAACCATGAGTATTATGATTTATGGTTCTGATTTCATTGTTTAGCTTGCGTTTCATGTCTGATTTGTATCTAGAATATTTTTCCCAAATCCTAGCTTGAAAATGAAGGTACAAAATGGTTCCAAATTTTGAGTTATGAGGCAAAAATGTTATTTGATGAATTATATAAGCTTGTTAGACATGTTTATTTGAGATTTACTAAAAAAGTCATACAGTCCGAAAATACTAAGAACTCTAAGATTTATCTGAAGGCTTAGTTGTATGAATTTGAAGTGGCTTTTGAAGAATAATGAACTAAAGCCATGAATTAAGAACACGAATCAAGATTCCCCAAGTTCAACTAAAATCAGTAAGAAATTATACCAAGGATTTGATATTCAATAAGTAATATTCTCTGGCATGTCATGGATATTATAATGGATATCAAGAATTATCCTGCCCCATGTATGGTAGTAGGTAATACTTCTTGGCAAGTCTTAGGATGTTACAGTGGTAATCGAGGATAACTTCATTTATAGAGTGATTTGTGGTCTATTTCCTTAGGGCGTTACTATGGAGGATTTGACTTTTGATCATCCTGCCCACGGGATGTAAATAATGAGAAATTTGACTTTTGATCATCTTACCGTCTTGATATAAATAAGGAGGAAAGCTTTGGCCTTGGGTCGTATGGAGTGAATATAAACTATCATCAATTATTTGCTCCCTTAACTTGTAGGGTCTACTAGCTCGAATCCCTTAAGAAATAAAAGTTAGGTTAAGGGACAAGTAAGTTAAGCTGATTTTGATTTTAGCATGTATTTTGGCTAAAATAAGTGGAAGAAATAATTGAAGGAAAAGATAAAAGAAACGAAAATAAGATTTTGCCTCAAAGATTATGTTTATGCATCGTTTCATGCTTTCGCCTTATCCATATGCATTTTTGGATTTCCTAATCCCTTTTATGTCTTCTTTTTTTATTTATATATGTGTTTTATATGAAAATTTACAAGTTTTTTTTATGGTACCTTGCTAAGCATATAGCTCACCCCTTGTTGTTTTTATCCCCCTCTAGATGGTACCAATGAGCCGATACCTGATGAGAAAAGAATAAAGATAGGGATTAGCTAAGGAAGATTTGATGGACCTTGAAGACTTGGGTATTTTTGGAAGTATTGATAATGTGAATGAAACCAATTAATATTTTGAATGAATATTATGTATTAAATGGCATGTCATGTTGTATTTATTATGGATTACTATTATACTTCTGCATGTTAATTTATGGATATAGTATGCTTGTGAGTTGGCATCTCTAATTAGTTCCAATATGGTAGTTGTGAGTACCATTTTGTACAGATTGTATTATTCAGGTTATATGTATGGTTTTCATCCATATTTATAGGTGACTCTGCCCAATTGTTTTAGAAATTAATGAAATAAATTAATGGTGTATTTGGTCAATCTGGGTAAGTATATTTATTGACGGAGGTCATTAGAGGATGGTGACGCATTTCGTCACAAAGGGTGCATGAATTCATAGGCAATTCAGACCCTACGAATGCTAAAATTTGGATTCAGAGAATCGAGAAAGTTTTTATGATGATCAAATGCCTGGAGGAGGACAAAGTGATGTTTGCCTCATGCAAGTTGGAAGGCGAGGTTGACCATAGGTGGTCAATGGAGAAGAGAGCTATAGGCTTTAAGAACGAAGAGATCTCTTGGGATATATTCGTGGAGGTTTTCATGGATAAATACTTCTCGACGAGTCTAAGGGAGCAAATGGAGGATGAGTTTGCCCATTTGATGCAAGGGGACCGAGCACTAGCAGAGTACATCACCAAATTCATGGAGTTGTCATATTATGCCCCTCACATGGTTCATGATGAGGCGAGGAAGGTAAGAAAAGTTTTGCAATGTTTGAAAAATGAAATCCGGAGGCAATTTGTCACTTTGAAATTTAAGACGTATGTAGATGTGCTGGATTGAGTACTCCTCTTTAAAAAGGAGCTAGAAAGAGAGTTCTTTGAGAAGAAGACTGCTAGCCAAGGGGACCAAAGTTTCGGTCAAAATTTGGTGTTAGGAGGATCTCACAAAAGATCAAAGCGAAGAGTGTTGAAATCCTAGGTGTATCGGGCCCTCAATCAAAAACGCCTACATGCCCATATTGTGAAAAATCTTATGGAGGGAGGCTGTGCTAAAATATTTTGGGTGCATGTTTCAACTGTAATCAACCTCGTCACATAATTAAGGATTGCCTTCATCCTTCGATGCAAATAGTGAGAAAGCAAAGTGCTTTGGGACGAGCTTTCTCTATGATGACACATGATGCATATGCGTCGCCTAAGGTAGTTGAAGGTAAGCTTACGATTTTTGAAACTTTAGCATGTGTATTTTTGGATTCGGGGTCTATACATTCATTTATTTTGCCAAAATTTGTCCGTTATTTGAAGATTACCCCAAGGATTATGTGATTTTGTATTGGTAGTGTCTACACCATGGAATTATCTTTGGTCATATTTATTGTATACCCTAGGTATGTTGTTTGGGTCAATGGGTTGGAGTTAGTTGTAGATTTGATTTTATTAGACATATATGCTTTTGATATGATTTTAGATATGGATTGGTTAACAAGTTATCATACTAGTGTTAATTGTTTCCATAAGGCAGTATACTTTGTAATTCCGGATTATGAACCTTTTTATTTTCAAGGAGTAATACATATAAACAATTTCCCTATATGATTTTGACTTTGCACACTCGTTATTTGATGGGAAGTAGATGTCGAGCCTATTTAGCTTATGCAAGCACAATTGGGAGCCGTAGTATTTCAACGAGGGATATTTCGGTGGTATGTGAGTTTGAAAATGTCTTTTCAGAAGATTTACTGGGATTATCATTGAATCGGGAGATTGAATTTGAGATTGAGACTATACTTGGAGTGGCACCGATATTGAAGACACCTTAACGAATGACACTGTCGGAGTTTAAAGAGTTAAAGCAACAATTGCAAGAGATATCAAAGAAGTGATTTGTGACGGGTCGGATTGACTAAATACCATCTCAACATAATATTTGTCAAAATCTAAATATAAGTCACAATTATACAATCTTACATAGAAATCAAGCATGCACAGGATCCAAATATTACCACAATATCCGTGGCTCCAATGTCATATCTCCGAATACAACGTCGGATCTAAGAGAAGCCACTAGGTACCAAAAACAAATCTTATTAACCTACGGAAGCATTTACATAACCATCAATATACAACAGAAAATAAACTACAAAAGTATCATCAAAATAGCCATTATACATCAAAATTCTAACTACAAAACATGAACATATATTCACAAATTCATCATCATCCACAGCCTAGCAACTTGTGACCTCTACTCTTTCTCATCAGGAATCAATTCGTGTTTATCTGAAGGTGAGAAAAATAGTAAATAAGTAAGTCAAATACTCAATAAGGCACAAATATGAATAAGAACAAATGTAGTACATTTTAAAATAAAATCAGAAGAATGGAATAGGATCATAATATATATATAAGTATAAAATATGACCGAATAAACATTTTTGTAACACATTTAAATTTTCCACATTTTCTTTCTAATTCAATTAGTTTTCAAAACATATAGAAATTTTATTATCTTTTGGGATTAGAACTACTAGGACTTATCGCTAATAGAGCAGCGAAACGAGAAAAGGATTGTATTATTCCACACAATCTAAGGGACTACCCACACAATTTAATACCCCTTGGTGAGAGGTATACTTTTAACTTGATATATGGGGCCATAGTTCTTATTGCCATCAAAAGTTTTCTCATGGCCCAGGGGCATTCCTGCATTCCTCGATCTACCACTGTAATATCTTAAGATATGTCAAGGAATATCACAATTTAAATAAAATCTTTGTACCCAAAGAGCGACGGTGGCCTAGGACTTAAAAACTTGTAGGCCCAGAACAAAACTCTGATCTACAAATTGCTTTGGCGCATTATTACAAAGGACTCAGGCTTAGTGTGGGCTCGATGGGCTCATGTGCATAGGATTAAGGACCGATGTATTTGGACCTTAAAAGTTTCGGAATTAGCATCGTGGTGTTAGAGGAAAGCTATGAAGTTATATCCCTACATGCGCCCTCATACGCAATATTTAATCGGGGATGGAACTGATACCTTTCTATGGCTTGATAATTGGAACCCTTTGGGCTCTTTGTGGGATATGAGCACAGATCGAATACGCATGGTTTCAGGACTGCCTTGGGATACGAAAGTTAAAGACATTATCCGAGGGGACAGATGGGCATGGCCAAACCCGTTTGATATAGAAATCTCCCGTCTGATGGAAAACATGCGCCCTACCTCCTGAATTCTTAGATCAAGGATTCTGTTCGTTGGACGACCTCTACTAAGGGACTTTTTTTGAGCTGCTCTGCCTATTACCTCTTTCACCCTCCAGCGAAAATGCCATGGGCCTCCCTAGTTTGGGGTCCCTCCCACATCCCCACCCATGCCTTCACTCTATGGCTAGCCATTAGATGTTGACTTAACACTCTTGATCGTATCCGTGGTTACACCAATATTTCAACAATATGCATTTTTTGCAATTCGGGGGATGAAAACCATAATCACCTTTTTTTCTCCTGCCCCATTTTGGCTTCCCTATGGCATCTAATCCGGCGGCGGACGGGCATCCAATGGCCTTACCCAGAATGGTCCCAAAATATCCTTTGGGCTTCAAATAAATGGAAAGGCAAAAGCTTGCAAGCCCAATCTAAACGATTGACCCTTGCGGCCATGGTCTATTTTCTCTGGAGGGAGCGCAACAATCGTACATTTCAAAGCTCTCCTATCCAGGACACCACCCTTTTATATTCCCATATCTTAAATGTGGTCTGAAACAAGTTGAAAATTTACCTTGATACTTCCAGAGGGGTGGATCGATCCTTCTTGATCCATTAGGACTTATGAAAAAAAATGAAAAATGAGATATTTTGCACACACACACACACACACACACACACACATCTCTTTGTGCTTGTTTTTCGGTTGGCAGTTTGGTAGGCCGGTTATTCCGGTGCTTCTTTTAGTTATGTGGCTGCTGTTTGGTAGTTGGTTGTCGGTCTTGGTTGGTACCTATTCCCCTGTATATCTCTTTGGTTTCATGATTTTTTCCTGGCAAGCCGAGCTTTGCCCTAGCGGCATCATTCATCCGCTTTTCCGGTTAAACTCTAGGCGTTATTTTTCTATTTGAAATGATGCACTCTTAAAGAAAAAAGTTGATTCGGACTGATGTCCTGTTGTGACTAGTAGGGTTTTGGTCTTTAAAAAAAAAAAGAGGGTAAGTTGATCTCGGTCTCTTATCCTGATGTGGTGGCTCTGCTTCATGCCATTTCCTAAAGCTGATGTTGTTCTCGGGGGCAGGTGTGATGATGGGTTGTTTGCACCTTTGATGGCAGGTGTGATAATGGGTTTCTGAGTGTTTTGTTCTTTGGACTATAGAATTCTGTGGAGTTGTACGTGGAAGGTGAATTGCTGGTTTGAAGCCCTAATGTTGAGGCTCAGCGCTTGTTTTTGTGCTGTTGTATGCTTCAGCTGATTTTTATTACCCCGGCTGAAGCTGTTGGTGATGCTGGAGGGGACACAGTTTTCATGCAGCTCCTGTGCCAGCTGTTGTTGATTTCATGCTAAAAAATTGATTCAGCTGGTGCTGGTGTGGTGTTATGATGTACTGGAGCAATGTTGGTGTTAACAGATTTGGGTTCACACAAAAACTGTATGGTGCTACTGTCGCGAGGCTAGTTGAAGAAACTTGGAGAGGGCTGCTGTTTTATTCGCTGAAATTCAACTATCTCAATGAATAATGATGCTGAAAATTATGGCTGCTGATTTCATGTGGATTGGTTTCTGGGGGATTAAATTGCTGTTTTTTTGCTGAGAAATGAAAGTGCTGTTGGGGAGAAGTCTTCCAGTGCCTGGATGGTGATCTGCCATTTTGATGTCTGGCTATGGTGGCTCTTCTGCCAATTCTTGCTGATTTTGTAGTTCATTTTGTTGAGCAGTTGGGTACTATGAAGCATAATACTGATAAGGCAGCAGTCCAAATTGTATCTGCCTTTGCTGATATGTTGCAGATGCTGAGTAGCGGTAAGTAGTTGCTGGGTGAAGTGGAATGCATTCCACCTTTTTTTGCGGTTGCTCTCTTTGCTGTGTTGTGAAGTATGGTGTGAATACGATTTCATAAAGTCTCCTGTAGCGGATGATGCTGCTGAGGGTGTGAATTCTGGGTAGCTGCAGTCCGATGTAGTTCTAGAATTTGGCCACCGATGAAGGCTCCGTGGATTTGGGCTGTTGAAGGCTGCTGGTTGTCTAGCGAAGCAGACTTCGTTGATTTTCAGATGGTGCTGTGTTCTACTGTTCATGCAGCAGTCCATTTGTTGAGTGTGAGGCTCCTTGCCTTTGTTGAGTGTGAAGTGGCGGGTGTGTGTAGCGACTATGAAGACTGAAGCCTTGAATTAGATTTTGTGACGACTAGTATTTTGCTATTTCATCAAAAGTGAATCAGTTTCGATGTTTGGAAGGTTTTCCTATGCTTTTCTATTTTACTGTTTTGTCTCAAGGTGCACCTGGGATGCCCCTGATTCTATATTCTTACTCAAGTCGGCAGAACACTTGAAATAGCATATAAGTGTTGTAAATTTTTTAATTTTTTACCAAAAGAAAAAAATTAAATAAAATCTTTGGTCCAATTTCTTGATTTCTTTTCAGATTTCAGATGGAAACTCTACATAAATTTACTTAGTCCTTTTTCTTGATTTTCTCACTCCAAGAGAAAATATCTATAACAGATAACAAATTGTAGAGTTCTAGTTTACTTAATACATATATGTATTTTCATATTCTTGCGAATACA
>JAODPA010125770.1:0-17486 GCA_025585075.1 Nepenthes mirabilis
GTATAAATAAATTATAAGGACGCGAGAAATATGATTTTTTTTTCTCTGTAAAATCCCAAAATTTTGTGGTCCGCCATTTGTATGGCTTTCTGTAGTAGATAGGTGATTTTACCAGAACACGATACGCTGTCTCGTCTCGTCTTCTTCAGTTCTGCTTCGTTTTATTGGTTTCAGGAGTTCCCAAATTTTCGTCAGTCTGCCCACCACGAAAATATTCGATGTTACAGACCCTTTAATCAGACGCCATCCCCAAATTCCGTCGTCCTCGTGCATCTAAAAATCACAGGAAGTTCGTTTCGGCAGTGCTCGACTTCAACGTTGATTAGTAATAGAACTTCCAGTGTGCTTGTCAAAACTATTTTAGGTATTGTCCTCGTTGTTTTCTTGTGTTTTTTTTGGTAAAAAGAACTTCTTGATTACTCAAATTATTGGAATTTTAGTGTGATCTTTAATATGCACGCGAACTTGTCTTTGTAGCTTATGTGAGTAATTAGTCAACTGTTGGTGAATTATATCATGATTACGATTATTCAGAGCTTCCAATGCTTCTCTGTGAGTTGAATTTTCACTTATCCGACAGGGAACAACTAAAAACAATATAAAAAGTCTAATTATGAGATCTGTCGTTGAAATAGTTTAAAGTAGCGTTTTCCTTTATGCTTTTGAATTTTTCACTCTAGATTGCAATTTGTAATAACATTACATCGGTATCAAGTCGCTATTGGATCTTTTTTTTTTTTTTTTCTAGGTACGTTGGGGGAGAGGAAATTGAATTATAGACCTTTTGGTCTTGTTTGATTTATTGATTTTGTGTGCTCCTGTGTGTTCATTTATTGAAGATGATTTGTGTTGGGATGTGTTTTATGAAGGTGCAGCTACTTCAATTTGGACATGGCGACTGGAACTTTTCCAGCCTCGTTTTCAGGTTTGAAGAGCAGAGACTATCAGCTAGGATTTGCCGCAAATGTGGATATTGGGAAATTTTCCTATACGAGGAGGGTGATATCTCCTAGAATGAAGTTCTTTGTTATAAAGAATTCAAACCAAGGTTCTGATATTGCTGAACTTCAGCCTGCATCATCAGGAGGCCCTCTGTTAGGTAACATTTGGATTTTTTTGCTGCCCTTCCTTTTGCTATCTTGTATCTTTTACTTTATGCATGGTTATAGAAATATTGAAATGGAGAAGATTACTTGTGTTTGACAGTTCATAGCTTGTCCATTTCCATCCCGAAGATTGCATATTACGTTCAAAAATTTATTTTCTACATATGTAAAGACAAAGTTGCCTGAAAAGCTACTTCCTTTTAAGACTAGGCATGGATCTTAAGGAGAGTCAGGGAAAGGGGAAAACAAAGGAGGAAATCTCGTTTATAGTGTCCAATTCTATGAATTTTCTTTTCTTTTGCCATCCACCCATGTTTCAAGCAGCTTAAACAAATTTGCTACTTCATTTTTTGAAATTTCTTTGATTTTAACAAACCAGTAAATTTTATTTTCTTGACATCAGTCCTCTTTTCTAATTGGTGAACTTCAACATTTGATACAGTACCTCGGCAAAAATATTGTGAATCCATAAATAAAACTGTGAGGAGAAAAACACGCACGGTGATGGTTGGAAATGTGGCTATTGGAAGTGACCACCCGATAAGAATTCAAACAATGACGACAACAGACACAAAAGATGTGGCTGCGACAGTTGCTCAGGTGACTAAATGGATAATGTATTTTCTGCCTATTTGAGTTTAATGGCATCTGCTTTGGGCACTTCTTGCATTTATTATTTGTTACTTTACCCTTTAGGGTAGCCACCGTATGAGGCTTCCTATATCATAGGATCTAAAGAATGTTAGATATACGCAATATTACCTTTTTAATACATAGATATTATTTCCATAGTTTGACCCCGCGACCGCCAAGTCATGAGATAACAACTTTGCCATTGCGTAAAGACTAATTATCATTTGTCGGTTTACACAATTCTAAAATAAATCTTCTTTACTACAAATTCCCCAAGTGAAGATTTGGCCTTACTTTCTGTGCTTGCTGCCCCTCTCTTTTTCCCTCCAAAGGAGAGAGTAATGATAATATGATATATTGGAATAAGGTAGGTAAGTTAAAATGGAGAATTGCATTAGTTTTAGTTATGTGATTGTAACCTACCTAAAAATTATTCTGACATACTATTATCATAATTGTGTTTTTGTTAGGTCATAAATTAATGCGTCTAGTATAGCTGAGAAGATGGTCTCAGTACAGCTGATTCCTTTCATCTCTCTCTGGTGGACTTATATGGAGCTAATATCAACTTCACTGACTAAAATGGATAGGGACGCTAATTGCATACTAAATAGATTCAACTGATCCATTACACCTTAGAAATGCTGAGTGTTATCACATCCTTATGCTTGTTGTGATCTATGTGATGCTAATTTTATGTTGCACAGAACCCTATATTGCACAGCCGGACTTTGACCTTGAAAATGAGTCGCTCATTTATCAATATAGCGAGGAAAATCTCATAATTTCAGGTCTGGTTCGTAATTAGTAAAGAGAAATACGAAACCCTGGAGAACATTGGCACAAGCCTGTTTTCATAAACCAATTTGAGAATTATGATGTGCCAAAATGTTCTATTCAATAGTGTTTAAAGGATATGCTTCAACATCTTGTCAACAGACACATTATTGTTTTTATGAATCTAAAGAGGGTAAATTGGTCGTTTTATTGGTAGGTGATGAGAATTGCTGACAGTGGAGCAGATATTGTTCGAATTACAGTGCAAGGAAAGAAAGAAGCGGATGCTTGTTTTGAAATCAAGAACTCTCTTGTTCAGAAGAAGTATGCCTGCTTCTCTATATTTTTCCCCTTTCCGGCTACTGCTGGAAAGTTTTCACAACTTATGATATGATGAAAAACTGTCTCTGCATTTTCATTTGTGCAGCTATAATATTCCCCTAGTAGCAGATATCCATTTTGCTCCTTCTGTTGCATTACGGGTAGCTGAATGCTTTGAAAAAATTCGTGTTAACCCTGGGAACTTTGGTACTTGTTCACTTCTCATTCTTTTTGCCTCTTGAGTGCTTGCTAGCTTGTTTGAACTTAAGGAAACTCTTTCTTTTAGCTGATAGGCGGGCCCAGTTTGAGAAGCTAGAGTACACAGAAGAGGATTACCAAAAGGAACTTGAACATATTGAGGCGGTAAATCCCCCTTACTTGAATCCCTCTCTGCTCTCATAGAAAAAAAGGCAACTAGAATATTCTATGGTCAATCCATCAATGTTTACCTGTGAAGCTTGCATATATATACTGCATGGTTACCCAGACAAAAACATCAACTGCTATATTTAAAGGACATTGAGGGGTGATCTGTACATAGACAGATTTACCCTCAGACAAAATCTCTGACAATTTCTGACTAAATTGCTATAGATAAACATCTATTTCTATATTGCGCGACCTGAATCTCCAGCAATATCTGGCTCAGACAGAGGAGTCTGTATGCTAAGAATCTGCAACTTTTGCCACTGGGTTACTTTAGGACTGTAATCATGTAGTCAGTTGTGCAGTTTTAAACTTGAGAAACTTAGAGCCGCTTGTTCATTCTTGGACCTATTTGGGTCTCTGCTCTCTTTTATTACAACTCTTGTAACTCTCTGGTCTTTAAGCATTTCTCTGCGCTTGTGGTATCCTGTTAGAGTCGTCTTATATTTTTATCCTTCCTCATACTTCCAACAGCAATAATTTTATCTTAATAAAGTTAGGATTATGATAGCACATTCAAATGTGTTGCACCATCTTAGAATCTTTGCCGTCCAAATTATCAGATGAAATCCTCACCAACGGGAATATTGAAGGACTCTAAAATGGACTAACAGCTCCCCTGCACTTGTGATAGGATCATAGAGAAAAATGATATGTTCACTGTAACGAAAAATCTTTACCCTCCCTCAATTTTTCTCCTTTATGGACTATACCAGGTTTTCGCTCCATTAGTTGAGAAATGTAAGCAATATGGTAGGGCAATGCGTATTGGAACGAACCATGGGAGCCTTTCAGATCGTATAATGAGCTACTATGGGGATTCTCCAAGGGGAATGGTAAGCAACTTCTCTCAGCTTGATTATAGTAGCCTGCGATTGTCTTGCTGTTCTGTTTGTTCAAACTTCATTATTGCTACTAGTGATCAGTGTCACACTGACTTTAAAACAGGTTGAATCTGCCTTCGAGTTCGCAAGGGTTTGCAGGAAGTTGGATTATCATAATTTTGTCTTTTCCATGAAAGCGAGCAACCCTGTTATCATGGTTCAGGCATACCGTTTACTGGTAGCTGAAATGTATGTACAAGGGTGGGATTATCCATTACACTTGGGAGTCACAGAAGCTGGTGAAGGTGAGGATGGACGTATGAAATCTGCAATTGGTATTGGGACCCTTCTTCAGGTAATTTTAGATAAAACAAGCTTCTCTGAAGGATGCCTATCTTTCCTTCCCAATGGATTCCATGTCATCATGAGTATGTGTTAGGTTTCCTGCTAAATTAGGGAAGGAAATTTTGGAAACTGAGGCGTATGGGTACAGGCACTAAATCCTTTAAAATCTATGCTCGCCGTAGGTTGGAGTCTCACTCTCTCCCATTGTTTATTATGAGCCTTATAAACCAAAAAAATAATTTGGAAATAGGTTTACCAAATTTCTGAGTGTTACTGATATGCTTTTTCAAAAAGGAGAACTAGCAATGACAGATTGATTTTCGATTGCTACTTAGGTGTTTATCTGTGATGAAAAAGTGTCATTGTACTGATGCTCATGCACGTATGTTGATATCAGATGGTTTCTTCATCTGTTGCATCTACTAAAAATATTTATGTAGCAAGATATGCACAAATATTGTTGCAAGACTGACAAGCTATTCTTAGTATGCAGGATGGTTTAGGAGACACAATCAGAGTCTCTCTTACTGAACCCCCAGAGGAGGAGATAGATCCCTGCCGAAGGCTTTCCAACCTTGGTAAGAGAGCAGCTGAATTCCAGCAAGGGGTGGTACGATTGCTAATATCCCTATTTGTTTGATATGCTTAAAACCTGGAATTTTGTGAGATTGATACCATATTATGGCAACCCTGAATCAGACTCCATTTGAGGAAAAGCATAGGCATTATTTTGACTTCCAACGCAGAAGTGGCCAATTGCCAATTCAGAAGGAGGTCAGCTCCTTATATCTATGAAATTCTTAATACTTTCTCACTTACGTGCTACATTCATGTTCTCTTAACAGAGAATTGTACTTTGGTCAAGCACAGGGTGAAGAAGTGGATTACAGAGGTGTCCTGCACCGTGATGGCTCTGTTCTCATGTCCGTCTCCCCAGACCAGTTGAAGGTGAAACTTTGTTTAAAATTTTTGTTTGCATGAGGAAATTTGAGGTATTTAGCATTTTCTTTACAGAGTATGTTGACAATATGGATGAAAATATCGTTATCCATCGCAGCTATATTGGTATTGGATTTATCAGACATAACTTTTTTTTCAAATCATAACTTAGGGACAAATGTCATATGATGCACTAACATATTGCAATATTGTCATGATATTAAAAAACTTTAGTATTGGCAGGTCCGCTACTGCTATATCGATCGATATTTCATTTCATCACTAGGACACTACTACAATAAATAATAATACCTTATGCCCCACAAGATGGAGTTGACTATATAAATTCGTTTTTGTCACTCCACTTGGTTCAATGCAATATCTTCCAATAGTATAAGTGATTGTAAATCATCTTTTTATCATATCTTTCTATGTTTTTTCTAGGTCTATATCTTCCTTTCTATCCTCCAACCACAACTAATTTATATTTCCTCACTGGTGCTTCTTTTGGTATACGTTTTAAGTGTTTGAATTGCCTCATATGTATTTTCCTCATCTTGTCTTCTATACATGCAACTTATAAGTGTTTACAATTATTATCATTCCTTATATTATCTTTTAGAGTGATTCTACTTAATTATCTTGGCATTCTCATCTCTATAATACTTAATTTTGTATATGCCTTCAATTAACCTTAGTGGCTGCGTACTCTGGAATGCTCTATGTCTGCAGAGCATGCAAAGTGCCTGATGAAGTCATCAAAGCATTCAGTTGATGCATTTGTTTAATGCATTTGGTTCTTTGCTTGCCCCTGGGAAATTGTGAAGCCAATTATGATGACTTGATGATAAGAGAAGTACTTTGAATCAAAGACTAAAATCTTTTAATGTGAGTAATATGTCTTGGAAACCCACATGTAATAATTAGATAGGATAATTCTTGTATCTATTTAAAGTTATGAATGCATTGCTTGAATTCATTCATGCACTAGCCCAGTGAGTGGAGCCATTCACACTAGTGTGCACACTAGCTGAATGAGGGTTTGGATTGAGGAGAGTTTGATCGAATTCTTTTTGTCTCTTTGAAACTTGGATTGAAGTGATTCCATCACATATTCTCTCGACATTTGGTGAAGGCTTGTTGGGGTCGGAAGACCCGGATCCACCAGATCCGGCAGCAGTGGAAAACCCGAACCCCCCGTCATCGACAGCCACCATTTAGTAGGAACAAAGAACAAGAGATACACAGCATTTTTTACGTGGAAACCCATTCTGGAACCGAAGAGGGAAAAACCACGGGACACATAGTCCACCAATAAATCCACTATATAAAATGGGTTACAAACCCCCGAGATGGAGTATCCGCTACACACCCGAGAATAACAAAGAAAAGCCTCTCCAGAGTAAACAGGAAACACTCCTCTCTTTTACTCTCTGTTTTTCTTTCTACTCCCTCTCACTGGTGGTGCACTCCTCTCTATATTTTACAAGTGTTGGTGAAACGGCAGCCCGCCGTTTCACCCCCGCACACGGCGGCCGGTGCACAGCGCCCTTGGTGTTGTCGCCCACACCAGCCGGTCACCACCAGTCTACACCGGTCTGCTTCAAACCTTCACCGGGCTTGACCACACACCTCCAGAAGCTTCTGGTGCTCATATATATAGACGTTCTGGCTCCTTCTAATCCCATTTGCCCAGCTGGTCATCTGTCAGATAATAGGTGCCACGTCTTTACCAATTCCCGAGCTTCCTGCAAGCCCATGCCTTGCAAACGGCGCATGCTCTGCACTGTGCAGACGCGTGCTCTGCAGCCCAACTATCCACCTGTCGACCAATCCTGGAAAGACATCTGTCATCTGCCAGCTGCCACTTTCCACAATCTCCAAGGCCCAGTTGCTCAGCCGGTCAACTTCTCGTTGACCGTCTCCTGCTTCCATCCGGTCAACCTTTCGTGTTGACCGTCTTCAGCTGCTACCGGAAAACTTGACCGTTCTCCATAGCCATCCGATCAACCTTTCTTGTTGACCGTCTTCTACTGTCATCCGGTCAACTTTCCCGTTAACCGTCTTCTGCTGTCATCCGGTCAACTTCCCTATTGACCGTTTTCTGCTGTCATCCGGTCAACTTCCTTGTTGACCGTCTCCAGTTGCTCGTCCACCATTCAGCAGTACTCCTACAGCCCACAGACGGTCAACCTCCTATTGACCGGATTCAGCTGGCCGTCCGCCTGTCAATCTCCATTAACCGTCCACTGTTTTCCTCCGGTCAATGTCCCGTTGACCGGAAACAATTGTCCAGATTTGTTCTCCACAAATCTTCCGATGACAAACTAGTTTGTTGGGTTACCCACAAGAGAGTGACCAGACCCAACAAACTTCCCCTCACGACCTTGTGGGGAACACCTTCGCCCTTTACTTGGCGACCGTCATCGCCTGCCTTCCGGCAGCTTCCCCTCAATTGGGAATCCCGGCGTTAGCTCCGCTCTTGGCCCTGCTGGCTCCGCCCTTGGTCCTACTAGCTCCACCATTGGCCCTGCTGGCTCCGCACCTAGTCCTGCTCAGCTCCGCACTTAGTCCTGCTCAGCTCCGCCGTTGACCCTGCTGGTTCCGCCGTTGGTCATGCTCAACTCCGCCCTTGGCCCTCCGCCGTTGGCCCTGCTGGCTCCACCCTTGGCCCTACACAGCTCCGTCATTGGCCCTGCTGAATCCGTTATGCTTTTTACCATTCCATCCAGTTCCATACTAAATGGCAAACTCTTCCACGATGACTGCAGATACACTTCGACCGCCACAGGCCTCGGCGGCTCCACTTCTGCGGCACTTCACTCGGCGGCTTCCCCTTGCGACACTTCACTCCACTTCGACAGTAGGTCAGCACTTCCGCAGGTAGCCCTTTTCGGTCAGCACTCTCCGCAAGCAGCCCTTTCCGGGCCTGGGTCGATATCAACCATCTCTGATACCACTTGTTGGGGTCGGAAGACCGGGATCAATCAGATCCGGCAGCAGCGAAAAACCTGAACCCCCCGTCATTGACAGCCACCATTTAGTAGGAACAAGGAACAAGAGATACGCAGCATTTTTTACGTGGAAATTCCTTCTGGAACCGAAGAGGGAAAAACCACGGGACACATAGTCCACCAATAAATCCACTATGTAAAATGGGTTACAAACCTCCGAGATGGAGTATCCGCTACACACCTGAGAATAACAAAGAAAAGCCTCTCCAAAGTAAACAGGAAGCACTCCTCTCTTTTACTCTCTGTTTTTCTTTCTTCTCCCTCTCACTGGTGGTACACTCCTCTCTACATTTTACAAGTGTTGGTGAAACAGCAGCTGGTGAAACGGCAGCCTGCTGTTTCACCCCCCCACACGGAGGCCGGCGCACAGCGCCCCTGGTGTTATCACCTACACCAGCCGGTCACCACCGGTCTTCTTAAGACCTTCACCGGGCTTGACCACACACCTCCAAAAGCTCCTGGTGCTCATATATATAGACATTCTGGCTCCTCCTAATCCTATCTGCCCAGCTAATCACCTGTTAGATAATAGGTGCCACGTCTTTACCAATTTTCGAGCTTCCTGCAGGCCCATGCCTTGCAGACAGCGCATGCTCTGCACTGTGCAAACGCGTGCTCTGCAGCCTAACTGCCCACCTGTCGACCAATCCTGGAAAGACATCTGTCCTCTGCCAGCTGCCACTTTCCACAGTCTCCAAGGCCCAGTTGCTCCCCGTCTTCAACTGCTACCGGAGAAATTGACCGTTCTCCATAGCCATCCGGTCAACCTTTCTTGTTGACCGTCTTCTGCTGCCATCCAGTCAACTTCCCAGTTGACGGTCTCCAGTTGCCCGTCCGCCATTCAGCAGCGCTCCTACAGCCCACAGACAGTCAACCTCTTGTTGACCGGATTCAGTTGGCCGTCCATCGGTCAATCTCCATTGACCGTCTACTGTTTTCCTCCGGTCAACGGAACGTTGACCGGAAACAGTTCTCCGGATTTGTTCTCCACAAATCCTCCAATGACAAACCAGTTTGTTGGGTTACCCACAAGGAAGTGACTAGACTCAACAAGGCGAACGTTGTCTTGTTGTCCATGGATGTAGTTCTCATCTAAAAAGAAAAGCCTGTAAATTTATTTTCTTGTGTGTTTGATTTTTTTGCCGTTGTTTTGCTGTGTTTGATTTTTTGCTGCCGTTTTGCTGCTACTCACAACAGTTTTAGGATTTTTTTATACTTATTGAACTTCTTACTCCATTTTGTATCACAGTTCCTATAAATATTTTCTTTCTATATTTTGTAGACAAATCAATGGTTCGACATTATAAGAATAGCTCATTTGTTGATGTACCTTTACTATCATTGCTTTACTTATTCCCTATTTGTGCCCCTGTATGAACTTTAATTTCCAGACACCTGAGCTATTATACAAGTCACTGGCTGCAAAGCTTGTTGTTGGCATGCCATTCAAGGTGCACTACTATTCCAATGTACCTCAAACATTTGTATGATGCCTAATTGTGCAAATTGCCTCGGGCATGTGCTGACAAAATTTCTTACTGAAGTAGGATTTGGCAACGGTGGATTCCATTTTATTGACGGAGCTTCCCCCAGTAGATGACATCGATGCTGTAAGCAGCTTTACATCTTTTGCATTCTGTTTATCTCCTCCGCCCCCCCTCCCCCCCCCCCCAAAAAAAGGAAAACTCAGTTATAACAGTACAGTTGAATGACTTGATTTTATTCTGCGATACTGTGATCAGCGGCTGGCTCTCAAGAGGTTAATAGATATTAGTATGGGAGTTATAACTCCTTTATCGGAGCAGCTGACAAAGCCATTGCCCAATGCCATTGTTCTAGTAAACCTTAAGGAATTATCAACCGGTGCTTACAAGCTTCTTCCAGAAAGTAATTCTCTGAGTTAGTTCTTTTTCAGTTGACTCCAAGTTTGATATATTTTGTTCATGCTCTGAGCATTTTGCCCACGTATGTGACAGTCACACGCTTGGCTGTGTCTGTACGTGGTGATGAACCCTATGAAGAACTGGAAATTCTCAAAGACATTGATGCTACAATGATTCTTCATGGACTACCATACAGTGAAGTGAAAATTAGCAGAGTGCATGCAGCACGAAGGTGAAATGTAATTTTATGTTTGTAAAACTTTAATTGAAGCCCCCTCATCACCTATACATTGAAGAAAACCATTGCTGGGAACATTTGTTCGAGGTCTTTAAATTTTTGTTCTGAAAAGTATGACATATTTACGGCTAGGAGTGTGGATGTTTAGGTTCGGTCTGGTTCCCTTCTAAACCTGGAAGTGGGCATGTTACAACTGTTTTTAGGATTTTGGAACCTAATACCATACTTCTACCATAGAATCAAAACAGGGCCGAACCACTTGGTTCAAGTTCAATTTTGAATTGGTTCCATTGAACCTGTTATTTGTGTAAAGTTTTTGATTTTAGAACACTATGTAACAAATAACTTCCAAGGAATTAAAGTTGCAATTTTCAAAACATTACAAGCAAAATATTTGATCTCACGGACTGCATGCATGACAAGCCAACGTTGTAGAAAATAAAGCATATTCAAGTTTCAACACATGAATGACAAAACAAGCTAGTTGTACCACCAAAATTACAGTTAAGCAAAAGCAATAGCTTTCGCCTTTGGCTTTACTTCATCTACTCTAGTTTAGGTGTGCTGCGTGTATGTTCTCTCTCTCTGTTTTTGTTTTGTATGAAAGCATGTTCTCATTGTGGATTTTATGAATTTATTTAATTATAGGGTTGATGTCCAGTAGAACCAGTTAACACTAAATGACTGGTTCACCAGTTCCATGTTCTCCAAATCAAGTGAACCCACTATCGGAACCTGAAATTGAACCAATTTGTTTGATTCTAGAATTTTGGGAACCTAACACTGAACCTTTTAACTGGTTCTAAACACCTGTTCCAAACCTGTTTACTGGTGTGGGGTCGGTTCTGGTTCAATTTTCTTCACTTGCACAACCCTAAATGTGGCGTTCTCCTGCCCATTCTAGTGAATATGCATGTACAAGATCATGGGGCCCTAATGTGGAAGATAAACGTATCATGGTCCTCTATCTCTGGCAAAAAGAATGTCCACCTCTGACAAAAATAATCTGACTGTGAACTGACTTAGCTATTTGATGCAGTGGTGGATCTTGGAGTTTTCTCAGATGGAGTCAATGGACAATATAAGAATATGGAATAACCAAAAAATAAAATTACTTTAATGGAAAAGCAAAATCATTATGAGAGGTTACACATGACGTTCAGAGAAGGGGATGTTCACCGAATTCAAGAAGAAAAAATTGGGTTTGGTGAGACTTGGTCAGAAAATTTTCCTGGTGTGATCAATTGAGATAAATAAGTTCTATTCTATTTGGACCCACACTGATTATTGAGGTCAAATTTCTGTAAATAAAGATCAACTTATTTGTGAAATAATTCAATTGTGCATGCCTTTTGTTTTATGAATTGGAGAGGGGACCAACTTTCATGGAATGAAGTGGTTCAGATTTTTATACTCGTTTTGCACAGCTGCAAGATCATCGACACCTCACTTGATATCTTATTTTGGCTCTAATTTTGGTATTTTGCATTAATTCCAGGCTATTTGAGTACCTGGCAGATCATGCTTTGAACTTTCCCGTGATTCATCATATACAGTTCCCCACTGGGATGCACAGGTATTTACAGAAACCATGGTGATCTACTTTGATGCAAAGGAATAGGAGCTTCAGCTTTACCTATTTGGCTCCTTTCGCTAGGGATGACTTGGTCATTTTTGCTGGTACCAATGCGGGAGCGCTTCTTGTAGATGGGCTAGGAGATGGTATCCTTCTAGAAGCTCTGGGCCAAGACTTTGATTTTCTTAGAAATACATCTTTTAATTTGCTTCAAGGTTGCAGAATGCGGAACACAAAGACGGTAACTACCTTTAAAAGCAAAATTTTTACTATATGCTGATGATCATGATTCATGACAGGTGGTTTGTTTTTTCACCTCACTATCATTACAGGAGTATGTGTCATGCCCATCTTGTGGGAGGACACTGTTCGATCTTCAAGATATAAGCGCAAAAATACGGGAGAAGACGTCACACTTGCCTGGTGTTTCTGTAATAACCAGATCACTGCTTTAAATGTGGCCTTGTGACATTCTTTGGAAAAATCTGATCAAATAAGATTGACCTTTTGTACAACTTATGTTTTCTTGTGTCAGATTGCGATCATGGGATGCATTGTGAATGGTCCCGGGGAGATGGCTGATGCAGACTTTGGGTATGTTGGTGGTGCTCCCGGAAAAATCGACCTATATGTTGGAAAGGTATTCTGTTTTTCTTTAGTCTTCTCTGGATACGATTTTGGTGATTTTTCTGGTGAAGAGGGTGATTGAATGCCTAAATCTCCTAATTTTTTATTTTATAATTTTTATTTTCAATGCTTATGCTTTTTTATTGGTAAGCTTGAGTGATTTATTTGTTTGATCTTGTCCACCTAATTAACCTTTTCATCTGAAACCAAGGAAAAGAGCTGTTTGTTATTGTCGGTGTGAGAGACTTATTAATTGAGGTCTCTCTTATAGTCTAAGGGATCAAATGTTTTCTTTTCTTCCATCCTCTTATGCCTTGGCTTAGACCTTTGCAGGTGTTCCACATTTTCCTTCTTTTTTTTCTATAAAAAAATTAATTTCCTACTTAATTTATTAGTCACCCATCCTTCATTGGTATGTTAATTCTTTATCTTTTCTGAGTATTCTTTAATAAGTTCCACCAATCCTAACAATTCACTCATATTTAAATATTTTATATTAAAAATATGATGCTGATTTCATACTTGGTTTCACTATGTTTGTCACATCCTGGAACTTAGTAGATCTAATAAAATATTATACAGGAAACAAAAANTATTATATTACATATATTTTTAATCCAATTTCACCCAAAATCAATTTGATGGAAATTTGGGATGGTACAATGTTTGTGACTGCAGATTATTCTGTGCATTATGTTTTGTAACTTTGTCAAAATGTTCTTGAAGTTTCTACAGAGTAGCAGACTTCTTGCCTAGGATCAGGTAGGGCAATTAATCATCTATCATCATGATGTATGAGCAAGGTGACACTTAAAGATAAAATAGGGAATGATGTTCATAAAGATTTGGACGGCATACATATAGAAGATAAATTAAGGGAATGGTATCTAAGGTGGTTTAAACCTTTAGCATTTAGATGAAACATGAGTTAGTTATCATTGGAGGAAATAAATGAAATGATATACTCAGGATAATTTGAAGTAAGATCATAAAAAACAGATATAAAATCGCTTCCATTTGGACGATATATTTTATTAAATCAAATGGAATGACGAAAACGGATTTATACAGTCAATCCCATTTAGTGGGACTTAAGTTTCTCTTATTGTTGTCGTTTATATGGATTGTTGGTCAGGAAAGTTACCAAATCTCAGCATGGTACTCTCAACAGGTTTTGTTTCCTTTTCAGAGTGATAAAGAAAACCGTGGAAATTTGTTGAATGGTTATCTATCACTTTTTTTATCATTTGTTTCAGACGGTGGTGAAGCGCGGGATTGCAATGGAGCATGCCACAGATGCCTTAATCCAACTAATAAAAGATAATGGCCGGTGGGTCGACCCTCCTGCAGAAGAGTAGGGAGAGCAGTGTCACAGATGGCTGAGAAAGTGTCATTGCACGACAGCAGGCTCTTCATTAGAAAAATGATAGGGGTGGTCACTGGTGTCACAAATGGTAAGTAGTTCTACATAAGCCATTGTTCAAATTGCAGCAAACAGCATGAGCAGAGGTCAGAAATCTGAAGGTGAAGGTCTCCCACATGTAAGTTGTTGCTACTGTTTATGGCATTAATAATAAGTATTTGCTGCAGCCCCTTGTTCTCAATGGGCGTGACATTTTAACAGTTCAAATAATGAGATACCAAGTTTTCATGCCCAAAATTGTATGAAAACAGAGATTGATAGTGCAGTGGTTTTGCAATTTTCTAACGTAGGAATAGAAATTTATGGTAGACAAGGTAGGTATTATTTGACGGGAGGAAGAAAGGAAGTATTTGCATGCAAATTTAAGGTGAGGGGTGTTAAAGGCACGACTGCGACTGAGTTGAACCGAGTTCAAATATGTTTAAGCTCGGCTCGAACTTGCTTGTTAGAGAAATTGATAGCATCGTTGCTTGGTTTGGTTATGCTTAAGAGAGCCGAGTCCAGGTTATTAAATGTGAAAACGGGCATAGTCGAGCCAAATCAAGCGGAGAATAAACTCATTAACTGAGTATTTCTCTTAGGCAAGTTTATTAATGGGATTTTAAGGGAGTCTATGTGTTGGGTCATAAACGAGTAGTCTTTAGATAAATGCATCCACAAGACTATAAACAAGTTTATTCACTTGCCCACTTACAAACATGTAAATAAGCATAGTCAGATTGTTCATGAGCTTAAATTAATTGAGTCTGGTTATGCTCAAGCGTGTCTCGTTTATCAAACGAGTTGAAATATCGGATTCAAATGTCGCTCTTTTTCACTAGCAAATGGGCTTGATGGGCCTTACCGAGACGAACATGTCCAAGGTTAGATTTGAACTCAAGGCATTGGATTTTGGAAAACTTACATCCTACCGAGTTGAATTGAAAGTGCTATCTTATCTTGATAGAAAGACAATAAAGATAGGATTCTATTTATAACCCAATACCATGGAATATCAGAGGTGACAATAAAAAGTACTAAGTAAAGCTTAGAGTGTATGTAAATTCTTTCATAACTCAGCCATGTTCCTGAATTTGTTATTCGTGATGAACATATGAGCATGGGATGTGAGATGACTGAATTCGGAAATTGCCTAAAAGTGTATTCTTAAAAAGCAGCATCGGATCCAATAATTTTAATGGATCCAGTCATGACATTGGCTAATCCGATAATTAGCCCACCTGTCAGTTAAGCCCAATACGAAGCAAGGCCCAGAGACTGTCCAGCTGGCCCACCTATTACGAGCAAGCCCAGGGAAAATGACAGGCTAGGATCATCAAGCAACCTCCACAACTCAACCAATCACAACTCAAGTCCACCATTTACCTTAGCAATAATAGTTTTGCAGCGCAGAAGATAACAGTGCAGCAGACTCCATCCAATGGTGGTAGCAATCAACCAAGGGAAACTATTGTGCCCGCTAACCCACAGCAGCCTAGCTAACCCACGCAAAAAACAGCCTGGCTCTTGTCGGCCACCACCAACTGCGGTCTCGTCACTATCATATGACGAAATTTAACAATAGTGATTCTCATCAATACCCCAATGGCTGGCGAATCCTTCTGGTACACCTGTCACGAAATTTGGCATCAAAGCCTCCTCCAGAAGGCACTATAAATTCCCCTTACTATCGAAAAAGGGGGAAGAGCCTTTTTGAACACACAGAGAAGGAGAAAACTCACAAGTGCAGAAGACTTAAACTCTCTTGCCCAACCACAGCTTTTTCTCCTCCACCTTGAGCCATATTTCGTTGAGTGCACCCTAGTGAGCCACTCACTGAGTGAGATCTTTTGGAACTTAGTCCTCTATCTCTCTACGCTACTTTCCATCGAGCATGTTATGAGAGCTTAATCCTGTACAACTCTGCATTTTTTACATCCTCCCTGTATCATTCCATTTTCTAAAAAAAATTTCTGACTTGAGTGTCAAAATATAAATCAGGGAGTAAATCTTATTAATCCTCTGACCTCTTATTCATTGTTTGTGATCCGTAGGTTTCAGGTTAATAGAGATAAATATCGGATCGGTTCCAATTTAACCTACAGTGAAAGATTGAGTGGCTCCCTAATTTGTACTGATGGGTATGCCAGTAACAGACTGGCCTACGAAGGAGGAACAACCCAAATCCCCAACGGATCATTTGTGTCTAAATGGTCAACGCTGACCTTTGACCGGACGAAAGATCAATGAGCAGCAAAAGCCCAAAAGCCGAATGGCCCACTTGGGCTCAAGACAGTCAACGCTTCCGTTGACCAAAAGCGTGGCGAGAAGACCGGCTGAACACCAGGGACACACGACTTAAGTTCTGATTGGTCCATATGTCCGTCTTTAAGTCACAACGGTCTTCTCCCCTAATTTTGCGCTCTCCACAGAAGGTAATCTCCATTATAATGGCCACCTCCAAAGTCAATACGCATCCCTGAATGAATGCATTAGAATCCACTCCTTATCTGCTAGAAACCCTAACAGTTACCAAATATAAAATGAAGGAAATCAATCCAACGACCGTTACGGCCACAAAGACTCCACGCTAGAAAAGACAACGATCCCAACAGAGCGTAAGTATCAAACCCTTCTAAACAAATAAGGCAACCTAGCACAATGACTATAAAAGGCTATGAAATTTTCACTCCAAGGACATGTTCTCACTTGCCAGCAAAAAGCCTTCTATTGCAAAGCTCTCACGCTTTCAGCGTCAAGCATCCTAATGCGCTTTCTCTCTTTCTCTGCTACTAAGTTCCCAGCGAACTCAGTGCTTAGAGAACACGCTCCTCACAAGCAACCAAATTCTCTCTGCTTACAAGAACACTCCCATATCACAAACACTCTCCACATACATATTGTATCCCTTTGCACTTACCTTCTTATTTCAAAGGCTGTTTACTGATCTGTTTGCAATTGTGGTGTGTAGGATCCAGACTCAGTGGACGGAGTTAAATACAAACGAATGACTTGACTAGAATCTATTTAAAATTTAGATTTATGACGCATCACGTACCACAGTTTGAATCTCGGGACACATCAACTTCAATGCATAAATGTGCAGAAAAAACATTCTATTGTTATATTCAAACAAGCAAACTTGAGTTTGTAGTAATCAAGTGTTAATTATACTATCTCTACACTTAAAAAAGGTAGATAATTTTATAAGAGCCAAACCTAGATCAAGAATTTCAACAAATGGTATAAAATAAGAAGATAATTGTAAAATTTACTATAAGTTGCTATCTGTTAGAAATTTTTAATTTTATAAATATCGTGAATTGGCACCTAAACATATGATATAATGGTGGATTTATAAAATACATATATGGC
>JAODPA010125781.1:0-17484 GCA_025585075.1 Nepenthes mirabilis
GGCAGAAAAAAATATAAAAAAAAATTATATGCTTTTAATTTTTAATTTCAAATCTTATTCTTTATTTTTTAGCCTATAATTTATTTTATGCAAAATAAATTCGAGTCATACAGTGTTTCACATTTGCATGACTCGGCAGGAGTTGCTATGGCGTGTTAGATACTGGCGACATGGTAAGATTGATTGTCTTATTCAACTAATTTGTCTTGGACAAATAATTTAGGATTTTCGTAATGCACATCATGAGAGAAAAGGGTACAGATTCTTAAGCAGCAGGAAATTTTGCCATAAGAGTTGGATTATCTGGGAGGTTGAAATGCAGATGAAGTATGGATTGCAAATTGGAGTTCCACCGTCACAGCAGAAGCAGCAGCCGACTAGGCCTCCCCTTCCCAAACAATTGGGTTTCAACGATGACGATATCAAGGAAGAGATTTCTCGCCAGGCTTCAAAAAAAAAAAAAAACTCTCTCAGAGTTAGAAGTAGTAGTGTATCTTTCTTTAGGATGGCGGGGGTTGGATGGGAAGAAAAATCCTTTCCCAGCAGATGACCTTTTCTTTAACTTTATTATGAATTTTGAAGTGAATTTTTGTTTATTGGGCTTGATTGCATGGAGATTGAAGAGCAGCACAATAAAGCATTAGAGGAGGACCCGTCAATATTTGATTACGATAGAGTATATGACGAGATGAAAAACAAGGTTTGTCGTCCTCGAATGCAAGATCGTTAGCAGTGGCCGATAACTGTTTACCTAACATTCCCAACTCCCCCCCCCTTCATTTGGAAAATGTTAGTGCACATCGTAATTTCAAAGTTAAGTTAATGAGAGTACTTGGGGAATCATTTTGTTAGGAAGGTGTAATATAAATCTAATATAACTGTTTTTACGCCTAAAATGTAGCTCAAGTTAATTTGCAATCCGTACTTCTTTTGCATTTCAACCTCCCAGTAATCCAATTCTAAGGGCGAAACTTACTGCTGCTTAAGAATCCGCTCCCCTTTTTTTTCTCTTGATGTACATTGCGAAAACCCTAAATTATTTGTCGAAGACAAATTTGTTGAATAAGAGAATCAATCCTACCTTGTTGACGGTATTTGATAGGCTATAGCGAGTCCTTTCGAGTCATGAAAATGTGAATCAATGTATGACTCAAATTTATTTTGTATAAAATAGATTATAGGCTAAAAAATCAAGAATATGATTTGAAATCGAAAATTAAAAGCACATCATTTTTTAATTTTTTTTTTGTCTTTCATGACTCCAATGGAAATTATGATGACATTTTATTAATCACTTCGTGAATAAAGTTGAAATAGTATGACTTTTTTCCTCAAAAATATGTAGTTTAGATTTGATGCATCCTTGGATCCGGGTTGTTATACAAATTAGGGAGCCACCTGATCTTCTGTGTCGGGTCGAACTGAGGCGGGTGCAATCTCCATCTTTAATAACTTGAATCCTGCGCAACATAATTAAAAACAAGAGGTCAGAGAATTTGTGGGATTTATTCCCAGGTTTATCATTCGACACTTAAATTAGAAATCTTTTCACAATAATAGAAAGATGGATGTAGGATGTAGAGTACGATGATGATGCACGGGGAGGGAGTTGAGAGTGAGGGCGGATGAGCTGACTTCGGTGGTTGTGCTCGACATGGAGTGGCTTAGGGGGTGATTGCGGAGGACTTGGCTCTGGCTGTTGTGCTCGACGTGAAGTGGCTTTGAGAGTGTGAGGAAGAATTCGCTCTGTCAATCAGCGACTGCGAAAGCTCTCTGTTTTCTTTGGATGATTGAAGGCGGGAATTGTTCTCTTCCTCTTTACCGGCTGGGGTGAAGGATATTTGTAATACTGGTGTCAATGTGACCTTGGCGCCAACGCCGGTGATAGCTATCCTATCAGGATTCGCCGAACTGTCTCGCCGATGTTAGTTGTTGTTTTGTGGTGGCCGTGCGACTATGGGTGGTCCTCATTGGACATTTGCTAGATTGTCACAATGGTGGTTCAGGTGCTGCCTTCATACGCGTGCTCCTTTGACCACACTGTTGACCGCCATGCTGGACGGCTCCCTATGCCGTGGTTGGCCGGTCCACTTGGGTCTATCTGTTAGGCCTGCTATGTGTCTATCTCTGCCTATCCATCTTGCACTGGGTCTTGATTGGGCCAGTTGTGGCACCTCTTGGGCCTCATGCCTCACAGGAGCTCGTTGGGCTTCAACCTTCTTGGTACGTCGACGAGTTAGGCTCGAGTATGGGTCGGCCCACAATGCTATAGGACCCATCGATATTATATATATTAAAAAATATTATATGTTGAGTTTAATATTAAACAGTTTATGCTTTCACGAAATGTATCTATGTAAGTATATTTTTTATTTAAAATTTAACAGTAGAAAAATTTGGTCTGATCATTTTTGTTTGTCCAAATTCGATTTTCGTAAACAATAGACCTACCTCAAATTGATAGGGGGGCTTGGAATTGGCCTGCTTATGCTAGTAATTAGGCAGGTCCAAATCCCTAATCTGTTTTAAAGCCCTAAACCGCTCTCTGTGGCTCACTGTTCTACAACATCACAGCCATACCCAGAAAAAATCATTCATAGCCATTGATAAGCTCGCATCCCCAGTTATCGTTAGGTGATTTACTTACTCCTATCTCTCTCTCGTTACGATTTTACTCTATTAACTGATAATCTTGTTTGATGTGCAGTGATTGTTGACATAGTTCGAGAAATTCTAAGAAGAGAATATTTTCTCACTTTTTGTGAAGAAAGACTGTCTATTTTGAACGTCCACGATATGGTTTCTCTTCTACAATGATATATAATATTAATCATGCCACTCCTTCCTCAAATTATATGACCCTTTCCGTCTCCCCTGTCACTAGACTCTTGAAAAGAAGAAGCTGACTTTATCGAGTTACAAGTATGTTTAGATCTCATTTGGTTTACAAAGCGCTTCATTCCCTTCCGATACTTCTCAATTCGTTACTGCTCCAAGTATTAATATTTTCTCTGTTTAATGAATATATGCAGCTTGCTTTCTTGGTAATGTGTGAATTACTATAAAAAATTTGAATAAGCGCAACGACAACTAAAAGAATAAGAATGTGGTGGCATAGTCATTTGTACAGCTTAATTCACAATATCGGGAGAAGAGCAGAGCACAATTTGGGTGGAAATGGAAATTATCGGATCATTGTTATGCATTCCCTGCATTCAACTGGTATGTTAATGTTCGTCATTAATATTGAAATGGTTTGAGATTTGTATAGCAACTACATGGTTTTTAAAGTTGTATTATTATGTTATTTTTTAACCATGTATCGTTGTAGTTCTTCTCGCTGGTATATTGTGGCTTATTTAAGTGAATTGCTGTTTCAGGTGATTCATCGACATTGAAGTTGCCTTATTTGAATGGTCCCAGACCCTTGTACCAGTTTCTTCAACAGCTGGTATGTACGATATGCTACTGATCCTTTTTAAGCATTGTTCAGTATTTTCTGAAAGCCATAGTTTTCGGATCTACTGCTAACGAGCTATATTTTTTTTAGATGGATTGCGACTGATGAACTGCAGTATTTATTATTTATCCTAAATTAGTTCCACAAATGTCATGTTGACTTGATCGGTAATATCTGTAAAATCTCTCAAAATTTGCACAAAATGAGACGTAATCTCCCCCTGGAATTGAGAAATTGAGTTGGCAATGCCGTCTATAGAGGATAGACTAAGTTAGGATGTGATCCGATGAAAATTGACACAGCAAAGCAGAGATAAATTAAACTGCTCCAAACATGACTAATTGTTGAAATGCTATTGTTGTTTTGTTCTTCCTCTCTAGTTTTTTTGGTTCTTTAGGACTTTCATTATTATGCTTGATTGCCTTTGCTATGTGTTCTTGTATGTGGTGTGTTTTGGAGAAGTGAGAAGTGATTTAGTTCTCCAGTCTGTTTCATTCATCCAATTGTGAATCTGAATTCAAACTATCTTCTATTACCATGGGCTAACACAAAGAGACTGCATCGAGCTGCATTCTTCCCCCACAGTTAATGGATCAAAAAAGCATATTTCTCTTGCCAAAAGGGAGAAATCTATTTAGTTCTGTGATGTTCCAAAAAAGCCCTTGCCTAAACCATTTCATACTTAAAGTTCTTAATATTCCAAAGTAAATGATTACTTGGTTTTGAAGGTTTCTAGAATTATACTTTCTGATTTGAGACATTTTTGGCATTGCTTTTGAAGAGCTTCATGATGAAGATATAGATTGATCTTTTCCAAAAATCTGATTGAGGTTACATATTAGTTGCCATGGGTTTTTTCATTTTTCTTTTTTAACATGTGCGAGTTAAAAACTTCTCAAAAATGCCTCAAAAGTATTTGTGCTAGGAAGTTACAAATTAAATGTTTTTTTTTCCAAAAGCACTTTCAAAAATCATAAACAAACACACCCTTCTTTTGGGCTTTTTTTTCATAAATTGGTGTGTGGTGTAATTGCTTGTTAGTGTAATGGTTTTATATTGAGTGAAATGTCATAACTTACGTGCATTACATTTCTATGTGCAAACTTGAATTTGTATTTGGTTTTGCACTGTGAAAGCTGGAACTGAAGCTTGATGCCTTCTCAGTTAATTACCTGCACAAAAACCCATCCTCAATTCAGATTGCAGGCTGCGACTCTCCTGCATGAAGATGGAATAGCTAGTAATCGCTGGTCAGCTATATGGCGGTAAAATCGTTCCTGGGCCTTACTCACACTGCCTATCACACTATGGGAGCTGGCCATGCCTGAAATCATTACCTTATGTAAGAAATTTTATACCCTACTGTCTCATTGTTCACTAATGTTATTTTTTCTCTACCGATTCAGAGAATTTGCACTTCAAGGAAATTGCTTGCTGATTCATCCACTGATGCAACACCAATCTCTTCCCCGCTGACCCCTGTCTTGGCACCAGGCAGTGGAAAAACTGAAGGCCAGGCTGTGGTTGCTAAGCCTGGGAAGGTCCAAGCAGTTCTTAAGGGAATAAAACAAGTGAGATTGCACACATTACACTGATGCCTTTATGTTTGAACTGAGAACATTGGATGTTAAATGACGATGTTTCTGCAGAGATTCTTGATGTGTAGTGTGTCTGAGTTTTGATGTGAAGATTTAGCTCCTATTTCACTTTATGTATTATTTTACCTATTTTTCAGGCTTTTTTTTCCAGGGCATTAATTAAGTTGTTTTGAAATTCCATGTCCTAGTTCATATGAGAGTTTGTTGAGTAATTTATCTTCTCTAGGACTGAAAAATGTATAATCTTTGTTCTGGGTTCAAAACTGTCATTTCCAAAGCTCTTCTGTGAATCTTTTGATTTCAGAGTCCTAAGAAGATAAATTTGGTGGCTGCTTTGGTTCGTGGTATGCGAGTGGAAGACGCATTGTTACAAATGCAAGTGACAGTCAAGCGGGCTGCAAAAACAGTCTATCAGGTTTGAGTTTTTCAAGTACAATTTTAGGGTAAATGATTTTGAAATATGAGTAAAATCTAGATTTTCTTTCTACATTTTTTTGTCTAGTCATTAGAACTTGGATTGTTGGATTCCATTTAATTACCTTCAAAGAGAGTTGTAACATTGTTAGAACAGGTGGAAACTTTTGTTTCTATGGTGCTGCTGGCCTGATTTTAAGACACGATACGTAGAAAATAATAGCATTATTTTAGATGCAGTTGTTTTTGTGATTCCTGTTGCTTGTAGGTATTTATAAACTTTTAGAGCAATATTTATTCATATGCAGGTGATACACTCAGCTAGAGCTAATGCTATCCATAATTATGGCTTTGATCCAGATCGGCTTCTTGTGGGTAAGTTGTTGATCAGGGTGGTATCTACTTGCATCTTGGTAAATGATCAAGATATTATTAACTAAGAAGCACGAATACGGACATGGATAATGGTATGACACGCCGACAAGTTATTTTTTATTAAACGGGGATGTGATAAGTTGGGGATATGCTATTTAAAATTTATAGCTTATTTATAGATGTGAAGATATGATTGATAAACACCATTATTTTATACTATATGTTTTTATTTCATCATTCCAACAAAATTATAGAAAAAATTGCTTTGTAAGTGAGCCAATAGAAAAGAGCTGTGACATAACATACTTGATATAAATGAAAATTAAATGAGGACAATGGAGTCTTGGGTTTTTGATTTTTTCAAAATTAACAAATGGTTATAATTTTCGTTCATTTATGTTTAGATTTTTTTTTTTTCTAAATGTTATTTAATAACCCTGCATGTTCAAAACGTGCCATAGTCAAAAATTAGCCATAAAATATTACCGATACACTAATCCTGGGGAGGGTTGGCTTGTCTTATGTTAATTAGGAGACAAATGTAGCTAATTTTAGCTGCCTTAACTGTAGGCTAACCCTAGTACTTAGAATTCACAGAAGATAACAGTGACTTTATGTTGTACTCGAAGTTAAACCATCATATCATAAACCTCTTGTTTTGTTCTTGCAGCTGAAGCTTTTGTTGGGAAAGGATTTTACAAAAAGAGGATTTCATATCACGCCAAACATCGGCATGGGATAAAGGTAAGACCCGAGTGCAGGCTGACAGTGCTGGTGAGGGAGATCACTCCGGAAGAGGAAGCCGAGGTAGCAAGACTCAGAGTCAGCAATTTTCGAAAGCTCACCAAACGAGAAACGCGGCTTGTCCCTCATAAGCTTATTGAGACCACTCCGATTTGGGGTAGAAAGAACAAGGTAAGCTAAGCTTAGTGGTATGGCTTGACAAGCCTTGTTGTTCAATTTCTTATTGTTTAGTTTCTAAACTTTGGGATTTAAGGATTCTGTAGATGGGGAAGACAATGACGGTGCAATTTTCCTCAAAATAGAGGTATTTTGAGATTGTTTTATTGGGTACTGGCGAGTTTGATAATATTAATTTTGATGTAGATGCATCTGTTAATATTGCTGCACTGAATGAACAGTTGTAACAAATTTTATTTTTAATTATTTTTTTGGGTGGTTGGGGATGATATATGATTAGTGTAACTTCGAACTAAAAGTTATAAAGAAATCTGAAGTAAATTATATGGAATGTATTTAATTTTTTTTTGCTTTTTTTTTTTTAATAAAAATAATTAATTTATCACCTTTTTTTCAAAGGCAAAACGAAATTATTTATACTTTAATCTTTGTATACAAGTATAACATTCGTGTTTTGATTGTGGTCTCTGCGGTGTTTATTGCCTTGACACTACTTGGCTGTATTACTAAATTTGTCGTAGCTTACAATAATGGAAGTTTACATTCTTCAATCCGTGGAAACGAAATAATGCACTTTCGTTGGATTGGCTTGGGTATCGCTAAAAGGATTGAACTATTTTAGGCATATCATATTTATAATTTTACTTTGTGTTATATAAGAGAAATTATTTTTATCTCAAATTCATGATCATTTGATCACACATCAATTACTCCATTGTCTTGTTATTATGTCAAGATCCCTTTCATCAGCGTGCTTAGATCTAGCAACAGAACTAGAATTGAACAATTTTATAATATGTTACATCCAGATTCAACAATTTTATAAGATCCCTTTCATCAACCACGATTGATCTAAACGTCAATTTATCGGCATTGTCAACCAGAAATGACTGAAGAGAGAGTTTAAACTCGTGATCTAGTTCTCTAAATTGCATGCATTATGCAATCCAATTTAAAGAACGTTGTTTTCAACAATGACACTACAAAGAGAAAATGTCAAAATAGAAAAACCCAAATAACTGCATGGACATTCGAAGAAGACAAATTTTGAAGTAAGTCTAGGAGCTATAGCAGCCAGGAGAAACGGGTTTTCCTTGACATGATACACAATTTTGTTTTCTTTTAAGACTGTTCCAAACTTTCACATACCATCCTCGCACAACTGAAAATATTTTACACATTCATCAGACGATGACTTATTCAGATCATGGAACAATGTCAATGTTGCTTCACTATAACTCAAAGATTGCCTTTTCAAATCATAAAACTTCTTTTTATAATGCTAAGGTGAAGCTACATGCACCTGTCCTCAAACCCTACCACTGTAGGAGCTCTCGTGCAGTAGGCCTCTCTTTTATCTGAGTGTTCAGAAGAGTTCACTGATAGCAATTTATGAACTGTTAGAACAAATTTATATCCACTGAACAGAAAAATGATGCAATAGCCCTGCAGATGCAAATGTAGCATGCATAGTGCATTTGAAATGGTAAGAGAGTTAGAAAGAGTCACCTGCCAACGTGTCCTTCACAAAAAACAAGGAAAGAACCATCCTTGCTTATTTAGACAGCACTAGGGAATTGTATGTCTGCTACAAGGACAGTATAGTCACAAACTGATGACCAGTAGAACCACAATGTAATACAGACGATACAAGAGACATGATTAAATCAAAACTTTTAGATTTGACATTTTTCCCAGAAACCCAAATCAGTTTGGCGAGGGGTTGATGTTGGTGATCGAGCTCTAGCAGTAGCTATTTAGGAATTGCAAACTGATTGGACTTCGTAAACCCAGATAACCACGTACAACAATCCAAAAGCACGTAAGCTTCACCAAAATCTAAGTAAAACCACCCCTTTTCACACAAAGGCTGTCGACTACAAGGATTCCTCACTGCCATTAGCTTCGTTGTATCCAATTTCCCCTGTTAGCTCCAATGTGCATGCCTAAAGGTTTACTCAATACTTTCTTCGCTCTACCCCTATTATAAACGACTCGTCTTCTATCTCCTCACATTTCCTTAGATGTACAATAAACATCACCCCACAAAAAAAAAAAAAAAAAAAAAATCCGAAAGTGTGACAAGGAGAGATGTAAGGAGTTTTAATCCCACGTTCACCTAACTGCCACATATTTATTAATGGACCAACAATACTGTTCCTTTAAGAAGCTGCAGCCAGCACAATTGCACTTCATCTGCAAGTTTGACTTTTGCTGCCCCCTTCTCAAATTGAATGCAAAAGGTCCCTCCATAATTGCATGCTAAACATTAAAGCTTTGCTCAACAAGAATACAGCATTTCAGGTAAATGCTTATGACAACTGTAAATGTTCTGGCTGAAAACCTACCTTCTCTGATACTTAGTGCTGTTATCTGTAAAATAAACATTTCCTTTTTCGTCAATATCCAAATCATTTGCGAATCGAATGGGCACTCCGCCTGCTTCATTCTAAGTGGTGTTGCCAAGCCTCCTTCTGCACCAACCTTCATCAGCGCAAGGTATGCATCTGCAATGTACAGATCACCTGTTTTCTTGTCAAATCGAAGTCCCAGAGGCCTTCCACATATGTGCTCGTTAAGTAATTCGCAGGAATTGGCTTTGGGTCACAAAGTTCGGACCTGATCAAACAAGGTTAATATAGAAAGACTTTAGTTAATGAAAACTGTGTGAGATGCAGTGTTCAACCACCTGTTGAACAACTTTTTCCAAATGATAATCTACACAAAAGCACTCAATCAATAGCCCCTCATTTGTTTTCTTTTTTAATCTATTTTAGCCCCTTTGACAACTTGCATTACATCATAGTGACGATATTCAGATTGAACGATAAAGATTAACAGTCAACTTCAACTCCCCAGTAATTTTACCATATGATGACCAGTTGAAAAGAAGCAAGCAAAAAGAGAATATGGAGCATCTGGGATATTGTCTCCATCCATGTTAGTTATATTACAAAATATTGTTGGGATATGGATCACTTTTGTGTGGATTTATATCCAATTGATAGGCTAATAGAAGGTTTGGCCGAACTCACATGGGTACAATATTGAGACGAATAATTATTATGTATGCGCGAGCTTTCTGCGCACGGCGAAGTGGCCTAAGGGCAATCAGATCGGAGCCGATGACAAAGAGAGTTTCTTGTTTTGGAGATTTCTTCTTTACTCACTGTTGCTCGGGTTGATTAGGTACAAGGAGTCGATCTTTTGTATGGGATTTGTGTAATTATTTTTCATAGTGGAGATTTGTGAACGAATTATTCCATGATTTTTTTCTCTTATTTAGAAGAGAATTTTCATGTAAAATTGTACATGTCTTATTTTTCTCTTTGTCGTGTGATTATTGTTCATCTACCATTTGTCATTTTTATCGTTACTCTTTCATCTTGATCCAACTGACTTGTCGGCCGACCCCCAACAAATGGTATTACAGAGAGGTTGTCAGTGCTACTATTGAGCTTTACTGGTATCGATGGAGGTTGGGAATAAGATGATACGCTTAAACGATGCAAACTATGATATTTGGTAGAGTAAGATAAAGGACTTGCTATTTGTCAAGACTATGCACATTTTGTTATTCACTACTCAAAAGCTGAAGGCAAAGTCAGAGGAGGAATGGAGCTTTGAGCACAAGCAGGTCTGTAACTATATTTGGCAGTTTATGGATGACAATGCATATAATCACATCCGAAATGAGATAAACACGAAGACACTGTAGGAGAAACTCGAAACTCTCTATACTTTTAAAATTAGCAACAACAAGTTATTTCACTTAATGAAACTGATGCAAGTGAAGTACAAGGAGGACACGCCCATTTCCGATCACTTGAATGAGTTTCAAGGATGCGTGGACCAGTTGAACAACATGGGTATCAAGTTCGAAGATGAGTTGCTGGGGTTGTGGTTATTGACAACCCTGTTGGACTCTTGAGATGTGATATGGATCACCATTGTTAATACTGCTCTGAACGACGTGATGACTCTGGAGATAGCAAAGGGAGCCATGCTAAATGAGGAGATTAGGTGTTGGTTGCAGGGGTCCTCCTCTTCGCACTACGAATTGATGGTCACTAAATCATGGGAAAGGAGTAAAGGGCGTGGCCCAAAATCCAAAGAGAAGAGCCAAAGTACTTCTCAGTCGAGGTATCAGAATCTCGAATGCCATCACTATGGAAAGAAGGGTCACATCAAAAAGTACTTATAAGTGGAAGCGTGAGAGTACAGATGGCAAGAAGAACAAAGCCGACAAGGCCAGAGACGAAGAGAGAGTCTCGGTCATTATCGATGGTGACCTTTGGTTGGCGTGTGAGGAGGTTGAGGTGGTCAATTTGACCAAGCACGAGTCCGACTTGGTAGTGGACACTGGTGCATCACTCCACGCTATGTCACGGAGGGGACTCTTTGCATATTACACTCCGGGTAATTATGGAGTGTTAAGAATGGGAAATGACGGGACATCCCGAGCTATCGACAGAGGTGACGTGTCACTTGTGACCAACAATAAAACTTGGTTACTGCTAAGGGATGTATGACACACCCCGAACATCCGAATGAATTTGATTTCAACAGGAAGGCCGGACGATGAAGGGTTCTGCAACACTTTTTGTGAATGGGTATGGAAACTGACTAGAGGATCTCTAATAGTTGCCTATGGAAAAGTCTCCAGCATGTATATGGTGCATGTGTTCGTTGCAGCCAGAGAGGTACATGTTGCGAGTAGTGAGGAATCCTCAGACTTGTGGCACAGTCAGCTGAGTCACAGAGTGAGAAGGGATTGAATAGTGTGACTAGGAAGGACCTTCTCCGAGGCATAAAAGAAGCTAAGATGAAGACCTATCATCATTGCCTGGTGGGGAAACAACGATGAGTCTTGTTTCATGGAGACTCATCCATTAGGAAGGCTAAATTGCTCGAGTTGGTTCACACCAATGAATGCGGCCTGTTCAAGGAAAAGTCGTTCGACAGAGCATTGTACTTCATCATGTTCATTGACGATTGTTTAAGAAAGTTGTGAGTATATCTACTGAAAGTGAAGGATCAAGCTCGTGATATTTTTGAACACTTTCATGCCTTGGTGGAGAGGCAGACGGGGAATAACTTGAAGTGCATCCGGAGTGATAATAGTGGTGAATACATCAGACCTTTTGATGTGTACTATCGCTCACATGGTATTCGGTATCAAAGGACCCCACCGAAAACACTGCAATTGAATGGAGTGGCTGAGCGGATGAACCGAACATTAATAGAGAGAATTTGTTATGTACTTTCCGAGGTGAAGCTCCCCAGTTCATTCTAGGGGGAAGCTTTGAAGGAAGTGGCCTATATTATCAACTGATCTCTGAGTGGCCCGTTGAATGGAGAAATCCCAAAGAAGGTGTGGTCTGGTGGGACGGTGTCCTAAGACCACCTTCGAGTGTGTTAGGGTCATTTTTATGATTGTTATATTCCATGACCATATGTAATCTTGTGCGATGTCGGGTTGTGTTTCATCGAAGTGCTGCATCAATATATTTCCGTAGCTGTTCGTTCCGGTTTCAAGGAATACCGCGCCTGTTGAGCTCTCCACCCACTCGAGCTCGAAATCCAGAAGCTCTGCGCTCGCCATGTGCTCTCCACTTGCTTGAGCCCAAAATCCCGAAGTCTTGTGGTCGCCATGCTCGAGCGCAAATTTTAGAAACCTCCTGCTCGCTACTCGCCTCTTTCCCACTCGAGCCGTGCTCGAGTGCCGCAGTAACGGGCAAATTTTTTAAAGCCGTTTTTTTAGCCCTCTATAAAAACACACTTATAATCCGTTGTCATAACATTTTTTTATTGATGTATTTGGAGCCGTTCCACTTGAGAGAAAAGCATTTCCCACTCTTTAATCATGCTCCAAATTGAAAAAACCAACCTTTCATCATTGTGATTCATGTGCTAGAAGTTTTCTCATCATTTTCTCTTTATCAATCCATCACCTCTACTCTTCTACCTTCGTTGGTAATATTGGTACGTTGAAGAAGGGACCCGGTCGTGTTTGGTAATTCAAATGGTTCGAGAGGGAAGATTGTTGTGAACACCGAAATGCATCCGGTTCCGTTGTCGCGGGTAAATCCAACGAGTTCTTTGGTAGCGATCACAAGACGGGAGTAAGTCGACTAAATTAACGCGTCATTACCACCCGGTTTGTAAATTGATTTTCATAGTGCATTTCTTCCTTGACCCTTGAAGCCTGGAGGGTTTTTCTCGATTACAATGGGTATTAAGGTTTCCCTTCGTCACCAAAAATTGTCTTTTTTATTATTACTTATCATCATATATATTTCATATGCTTATTATAATTGTTAGCATCTAGAAATAAATATTCATTACGTGTATTGAATATTTAATTTTTCACTGCTTTCATTATCATTGCACGGGGTTGAAACTTTATTCTACAATTTGGGACGAAAAGTTCTTTTTCAATTGGTATTAGAAACACACTCCGATCCACGACTCCGATCTAGATGTACACTAGTCAATTGTTGTCTGTTCCTCCATACTTTGATGGGAGTAGTTTATGCCTATTGGAAGGTTCGTATGAGATCCTTTCTTAAATCGATGGATGAATACGTGTGGGCTCGTACTCAAATTGGGTGGACTCCACTTAAAAGTACTACAGGTGATGAAGCGAAAGTTTTATCCTTATAGACAAAAGAAGAACTTGATTCGTACAATTGGAATAGTAATGAGTTACATGCTATTTTTATGACTGTATGTCCCGAAGAGTTTAAACGTATTTTTATGTGTGAGACCTCCAAGGGTGCTTGAGACATTTTTGAAATCACTCATGAAGGCACCAAATTTATTAAAAATTCGAAACTACAAGTTCTAATGACTAGATTTAAAAAAATTCGAATGAAGGATGACGAGACTTTTGATGAATTTTATGCACAATTAAATGATATTATAAACTCCTTATTTAATTTAGGAGAACGAATTCTTGAATGTAGAATAGTTAGAAAAATTCTTCGATCTCTTCCTGAGCAATTTAGATCTAAAGTCACCGCAATTGAAGAAAATAAATTTCTTGATAAAATGATGATTGAAGAACTTATAGGATCCTTTAAAATTTATGAGCACACACTTCTACAGTCAAGGAAGCAAAAGTCAATTACTCTAAAATCAAGTAGGGTAGAGCGAAATTCGGGACTCCAATAAAAAATCGTGTAGTGATGACGATTTTTTCTTATTTATTAAGAATTTTAACAAATTTTTGAAGAAAAATAAATTTTCATCAGACAAACCAAATGTGGATTTAAAACGATCATCTAAATTAGAGAAGAAAGACCGATGTGAAACTAAGGACTCCAAATCAAAAAATACCCAACGAGTTCAATGCCACGGGTGTAAAGATTTTGACGATTATCGAGCTAAATGTCTAAATTTTAAAAGCCAACAAGGTCACGTATTAAAAACAATTGCAACATTAAGTGATGAAGAAGAAGAAGATGTTGAAAGATGTACCGATGAAGGCCAAGCCAAATATATGGCATTTATAACATCATTGTGTGGCAATGATGAACATATAGTAAAAAATTTTAATCAATCTGATAACTCTGAGGATGAGTTAAAAGTTAAATTTGATGGGTTTCAAGAAATATATGATAAAGTGTTTAGAGAATACTTAAAAGTAAAGAAAATAAATACAATATTAAACAGTAAGCTCATAGATTTGAAAAAAAAAAAGACAGAAATTATGACCAAATTGAGCAGCGCTTTGCTCACCATGAACTGAAAATGGAACATAATTCCTTAATTGCAAAAAATAAAATCCCTTGAAGTGGAGCTGGAAAACACAAAGAATGATATGAAAAAATTTTCATGTGGAACCCATAAACTTGATCGCATATTGGGGCTCGAGAAAGGTGTCGGAAATAAAAATGGTTTGGGATATAATGACAAAATTTTCCAACACAGCCCGCAGCCTAAGACTTTCTTTGTTCCCGCCGTGAAAATTCCTCACAAGAATATGAACACATTTAACATTTCTCAATCGGTACCTCAACATATAGAGAAAAGATTTGGATCAAATCCTTTACCTAATTCATATAGCCAACAGGTCATGAACAAACCCTACTTGCCATGGGTGCGGCACTATTGGCTATATTCATCCATATTGCCCTGTAACATCTTTTCAAAATAATTTTTGGTAAAATCTAATGATAGAAAATCTTGTTAATCATATTCACCTTCTAAAAGATCAAGTGACATATTTAACCAAAATGATAAAATGTGGTAAGAAAATGTGGATAAAAAAGAGTAAGTGTAATGGAACGGGTTCTATCCTTTAAGGCCTTCTATTAATGACATATAAATACTAACGCCTCAATAATTAGAATATAAAATCTGTAAAAATTTTGGTAGAATTTTCTCTATAATTGGACCAAAATAAAAAATACAACATGTATTAAAGACCTGTACAAACATATAAATGTCCAAAACTCCACAATTTTCAACCCATATACAATAAATATACAGGATCCACATAGGCCATATCATCCATGGCGTTTTCACAATAAATCCTATCCACTATCACACAATTGGAGAGAGATGCCTTTCAAACACCTGCATAAAACCCACACGAGATAGCGGAAGCAAAACTAAATACTTGCAGAAGCATAACAAAAATTCACAGTAATAAACATCCCATAATTTTAACGCATAATAATAATAACTTTATCGAGTGATACTACATAAGATAAATTCATATTCTAGGCCCTAGATCCTAGCAGTCCAGCAAAACTCCAAACGCGAGTCCTTTGCCTTGTTCTAGCTAGTCGGGCATTAGCTCGTAGTACTCATCTGGAAGGAAGAAGAAGTAAGAATGAGCTAACAACTCAACAAATACATTCATATACAAGTGCCAAAAACAATAATAACAAAATTAAGCAGAAAATAGATATATGAGCATGAACGAAATACATAAACAGGATCATGATTAAACATACTTGAAATATAATTTACTTCTTTCTTTTGTTCTTATTTTTTTAGGATATAGATTAAACATGAATAATCATATTTGCGGACCACGGGCTAGTAGGCCCTCCAGCCAAGGGAGCGAATAATCAAGGATAGATTGTATTCGGTCCACACAATCAAAGGCCTTGGTTCTTATTCATGCATGCATTATTTCATGTGTCTTTCTTGTCGTGGGGATCATCCTTTATATTCATAATTCATAATTCTTTTCCTCCTTGTACAACGCCCTGAGGACAGCGATCTTGATTCTTTTCCTCTTTGTACAACGCCCCGAGGACGGCGGTCTTGATTCTTTTCTTCCTTGTACAACGCCCCAAGGACGGCGGACCACGTATTACTTCATGGACGGAGTTATCCTCGATTACCACTATAACTTTCTAAGGCTTACCAAGAATACTATCCGCTTCACTTAAGCGACCAGGACACATGGCCAGAGTATCCTCGGGTCTCCATCGCAATATCCATGGCGAGCCAAAAGAATGTTACCTTTCATAATATGAATTCGTGGTCCTAATTTTGTGATTTTCTTGTTCTTTTGAGAGAGGGTTCCATCAAACTTCTTTCACAATATTTCTCAAATTCTAATGTAGAATCTCCCTCCAATTATTCATGTTCTCATTATCTTGCTTGCAGATTTAAGTCTTTTTATAATTTAACTTGTATACGAAAATCGAAAGCATAGAGAAGTCTAGGAGTTCTTACCATTGAAAAACAAATTGACTTTGAGACATTGAGAGCTTTCAGACGGACACAGATTTCTTTCACAACGCATATATCGAAGCTTCTCAATTATTTGATTTGGACTTATACAAACATACAGATCATTTGGTTAGCAATTAAACATGAGAAAGTATACAAAATATCGTCCGAAGTCTATCGGTGAACAATACCCGTGAACAGTGCATGGACTTCCCATGTTGATTAATCCTCATCAAATTTCGGACTTCCAATGGGTACCTAGTCAGATTCAAGGTATGGGTAATTATATCCTAGAGCCAATTTATCCATAAGTTCCAATTTAATTGGTTAATTCCTCCGGGCTGTAGGTTTTGGGTCTTTTGTCCAAAAAAGGGTCTAAACTACCAATTCGGGTATAAAATTTACACAATTACTTGCCCATGTCATGGATAGCAATTATGTAAGGCTAATTCATGCATTAAACCCAATATAATTGATCAAACATGGTCCGGACGCCCCTTAAGGTCCTAACGAACGAAATTTTTTACCAAAAATACCCAATCAGATATCCAATCGATAAATTAATTTACCCAAATCATGCATAATCATATTCCAGTCTCAAATATATCAAAAGCCCCAAAAATTCGCGGGTAAAACGGGCTCGGGCGTTGGTGAACAGTGCCCACGCGGAACCTAGGGTTTTCGAATCGCAATATACCACTCTAAACTTGATATGTGGACATGATCTTGATGTATTATCATATTTAGATTATGGGCAACACAATAGATAAATTTATTCGAGTATCGGAACGAGAATATCCGAAAGGAACGGAATAAAAGTGCATGAAAATGAAAAGAGAGAGTATGAGTGCACTTGCCTTGACCCAATCTACAACTTTTCCAACTACCTCGAGCTCGGAATCGGACCCGAAAGCCTCTATTTTCTCCTCTTCTCCTTCGCATAATTCCTCCTCTCGCCGGGCTCCTGCGGTCGCTGCCGCTGCTCCACTGCGACGCCCAGCCAGCCACCGCCAACCCATG
>JAODPA010125792.1:0-17483 GCA_025585075.1 Nepenthes mirabilis
TTTTTTTTAATTTATTATAATTGAGAAGATAAGTGTAAAAAATAAGTTGGACAAAATATGATTAAATAGTTTCACAATTTTCACCGTTATCCATTTCTCATCCTTATTAGGAAATATGACACGTCATTTTTATTCGATTAGTTTTCAGATACTTTTACTTGATATAAAACTATGTAGAGAACACCTAGCCTGAGAGACGGTATTAGGGTTCGAACCAGCGAATAAAGCCGGTTCCCATCCTCTGCTCTCCAACTGTATCTGACCTCCACTCGCTCGGGCCTCGCTTACCCATAGGCAACAGCCGTCTCCAGACGCCGGCGACTCGCCCTTCAAGTACTCGTAGTTGCCTGTTCGTTTTCCTTTATATTCCTTTTTCGTATCCTTTCAGGTCGTCACCTAACCATTCTCTTCCTGGGAAGGTTGTTGTCGAAAGTTGAAACCTAGAGTCACTTCGGCATCTCGGGATACGGGTGACTTTTCCGGTAGGACGCAAATCTGATGCCTTTTGGTGTTGTGTTTCACTTTGCTTTTCCTGACTTTTCTGTGCTTCATTTGCGTTTAGATTCACTTCAGGCTTGAATTTTATTTTTTATATGCTTTTGTTGTATGCTTCTGCAATGCAAATCCATCCTGTGAATGCCGACAGCAAGTAGCGACTTTGTTTCTGTCGTCTGCTTATGTCGTTTTTTTCTCCCCCGGTCTTCTTCAATTTTTGTGGAAAAATTGAACTAGAGTTATATTAGCAGAAAAATGTCAACATTATCATGTCAATACAATATAAATTACCTTGCTGAATATCGCCCTACCTTTTTATGTCTGTACAAACCATGAATATGCAATCTAATCATCCCTGATTGAACCAGCCTGCAGCTAAGAAATTCCTGAAAAGGACCGAGCTACTTCCTCCATGCCACAGAGCATAACAGAAGAAGCAAATGCGGCACCGACCCCCTATCATTTTTTTTTTGTTGTGCTGTAGAAGGATGTGGGAGAAGATTATTAGATAAAAATCGATCTATCAAGCATAAATATACTCACATGCAGGTCGAATACCTTAATAAATTAAGGACCGAAATTCTACCCTCCCACCATTGATGCTAATATTGGTTGCTGCAATTACGATCAGTTTTTCAGTCATTTGGATCTTCTAAGCCTTAAATACTACTTAATGTTTTAATGATGGTGTATAATTAGAGTATCAAGCCTTAGGGACCCAAAACAAGTGCTTACTTTAGAGGCATTTTCCATCAAAATACCTAATATGATAGTTACCACTCATGGTGGAAGTGGGTGGTTATGGATATCCCTAAATCAGGAAACTTTAGACCAATTAACTGAAATTTTCAAACTGAAAAAAAGCTTCAAATTCTAAATACAGAGAAAACTTCAACAAAGAAGGAATGTTGAGTAAATAGATGAGCAGAATGTTGAGTAAATAACTGCTTATGAACCCTTTTCCAGAGACACATTTCTTTGTTTGTTCTTAGTATTTTCTTAGTCTTATGTCCTACAGTATAGGATATTTTGCAGATTCTTCTTATTATTTTCTGTTTTTGATTAGCCTTTTCTTCTATATTTCATTTCTTTCTTTCTTTTTGTAGAGGGGGGAGGAGATGAGGTTTTTTCTAAGGCTCTTCCTGAAGTTTAACTATGATTTTTTCAGATTCAAAATTATTCTTGAATGTGCTTTTGTTACACATTGTACCTGTTCTAAGAAATATGTATGTAGATGACAGGCTTTGATGATTTCATATTATGATTGTCTAGCAAGAAGTTCTTGTCGTCTGGAAAATTATTCTTCTGGTTTTGGACTGTCAGGAATTTAATTGGTGTAGCTTAGTCTCTCTATCGTCTGTTATTCCTTATGTTCTTTCAGGTGTATACTTGCCATTGAGAGAAACTTGTTCATGCAATGGCGCCACTTCTTTTTGAGGATACTTTTGATATCTTGAGGCTAGATCCTGATGGAAAAAAGTTTGATAAAGGTATGTACACATTATGTACCGAGTAGTTGTATTGATTCATGAAAGTTTCCTTTCAATGATGCTTGGCCTTGCTGTTTTTTCCTTGTCCATTTTCTTTGGAAGATCCTATTTTCTTACACATAAAAGTTTTTGCTTTGGCTGGTTAATTGTGCAAACAAGGCCATGGGCGGTTAGAAAAGCTGGTCAATTCTACCCAGGCCAGGGGCAGAGGGGCATCGCCCCCCCCCACCCCCCGAAAAAAAAAAAGATTTTGGTTATCAGTATATTTGAAGTCTTTTTTTTTTTTTTTCTTCTATCTTATCCCCCATGAAAATAGCAAGTATATATGCTTCTAAGTTCAGTTTTGAAGGTGGGTTAACAGGGTTGTTTTTAATGTTGCATCATTTTATTTTTACCTTTGTAGTGACTTCTAGGTGGCAGCTTTTGATTAACTTCTTCCTGCAAGAAAGTATGAAGTTTTACTTTGTTTTGTAGTGATTGATCATGTATTTGATTGGCTCTTACCTCTTATTTGCTGCAAAACGTTCTATGTATGCATATTTGTGATTACTATGATATTATGGTATATTTTGAGATATTCATCATGTGATTACATGCACTTTTTTTCCTATGGGATAAAATCATGGTCGTTTAGAAGAATGAACTCAAATGATTCATTTCTTGTTAACTGTTCAACCAAATCATCTCCTGCAGTTACTCGCATTGAAGGACAAAGTGACAAATTTGATGCATACATGCTACTAGATGTGAATACTGACATATATCCTATTCATAAAGACAAGAGGTACACATTTGGCTTAGCTACCACCCTAGATTTGGATGGGACACCAGACACAGGATTTTATAACCAGGTAAAACTTTTTAATAGCTGGTCCTTTCAGGCAATATTATGCATCAGTTGATGTCCCAAATACTCTTAGGCCATGATTGGTTCATGGAATTGGGCCTGGAATTCAGAATTGGAATTCCATGCCTAGTTTTAATTCCGTTATTTGGCATCAGAATTGATATTTTAATCCATGTTTACATTCCTTGGAATTGGATAGTGTAGGATAGTTCGTTGTAATCTTTTGGATAAAGTAAAGAATTATAATTTTAAGGATGAGAATTGTCTGTCATTTATATGTGATAGAATCTAATGAGGCGAGGCCCATTGGATGAAATGTTTTCAATTGTTTCGGTTGAGTAGAGGTGGGCTGACAATAGTGTTCTTAAATGGGGCATGTTAGGCTGTGCTTGGCATGGCACAGTACAAATATGCTTTGGCCCAGCATGGCACAGTACAAATATGTTTTGGCCCAGCATGGCACAGGGCCTGCCTGTACTGGGCCTAGTGTGCATACAGGTCATGCTGTACCTGGCATAACCCTAATATAAAAAATAAAAAATANGCTGACATCTGAAATACACAAAAAGAAAACTAAGAATACCTAAATAAGGTTATATCGACACCCTTGTTTAGATATATATATATATTATTTGGTTGCTTTTCGGTCCCCCTGTTGCTTCTCCTTCCTTTTTTTTTTAAATGTGAATGTGTGTGTTGTGTGAGCCATGAGAGGAAGGCGCAGCGGTTGGCGGTGCGAAGTAGCCGCATGTGAGTAGCACCGACAAGCAATGGGCGTAGCGCTTGAGTTCCAGCCGCGCACCACCAGCCTTGGTCATGGGAATCTCATGGCGTGCAAACTTATCCGGGCCGGATCCATGGTGGGTAATGCCCAGCCATGGGTGAACGGAACGGGACAGGGTCAAAGAGGTGGCCAGTGCGCAGGAGTGCATCAGGAGGCTGAAAACAGAGGAACGCACAGATCCATGACCGGTGCACCAAATCCATGCAATAACTAGTGGATTTGGAGCAAATGGAAAGAAAACAGTGACCTATGATGGAAACCAGCCAAAAAACGAGGGGAAGAGGGGCCGACGATGCCATTAATGGTGGATGGTACAGCAAAGGAGAAAAATGAGAGGGAGGAGATAAATTACCTTGAGGACGCCCATAATAGAGAGGAAAGAGGCTAGTTTTGGAGGTGGGTGAGAGAGAGAGAGGTAGCCAGAGAGAGGAAAGTGTGCAAGCAGAGAGGGAGTGGAACAAGGGTTTGCCTCTACGCACGCTGCTTGCTGGAAGATAAAGGCGAGCAGCGTGCGCCCGAGCTTGTGGATGGCCCGCGCATAGAATGCGCGCCTCCCTCTTTTTTTGTTTTTTTTTTGTTTGCTTTTTAAATCATGATAAATTATGTTTTTGTTAAAGAAAATTAGGTTAAAGTATGTTTAAATTATTTTAAACCCTATTGTCTCTTGTTAAAACAACTAAAAAATCCAGAAATAAATTAATTTATTCCAAAAAAATACCACTCCCCCCCCCTTTTTTAGTAAAAATTTTGATTAGGGTTTTAGCTCACTTTTCTTGACCCATAGTTTTTTTCCTAAATTTATTTTTTGATTTAACCTTTTTACTTGTGCATTTTGTTGTTGAATATGGTGAACAAGTTTGTGCATTTTTGTTCTTTGTCTTAATAGGGACGTATATGACCAATCTTTCCACAAGTATGACAAGTAGGCACAAACTTGGGCACGAAAGGGGACTTTTTAGGTCTTTGGTAGAAATAATTATTTGCTTTAATTGACTGGTTAGTGTTGGTGGGTTTTTTCATAACCTTTTGGCTATATAGATTAGGTAAATGATTTGAGCTAAATCTTTTTTCCACACGTTGAGTTATTAACTTAGTAATTTTAGATGTGTTAGCGTTTTTGTGTAGAATTTTTGTTGCGGGAACAAAAATAGTTTTAGGTTGCGCGCCATATTGGGGAATATTCTTAACATACCCTAAACCCTTTTTATTTCATGCAATTTTTGCTAGACTCAACATGAGATCAAGTTTTTGTATTCTACTTGAAAATATGCTCATATCATTCTTAGTGTTTTCAAGCTCCACTTCTAGGGATTTAATTTTTACGATTAAGGAGCTGTTTTTCATTTTCAGATTATGATGTATCTTTGTGGCACTATCCAATTGGGTCATAATTTCTACCTTTTCGTTTTCTAATTCAGTGAGCTTCTATTCAAGGTTTTATTTATTTTCTTTATTTTTAAGTATTTCCTAAACAGTTTATCATATGCTTCTTGAATCCCATCAAATTCGTTATCAGATTCTTCATGTGAGGAATCTGATTGTTCAAGAGGTGCATTGGTGGCTTCATCATCAGTAATGATAGTTGTCTTGAAGGCCATATAATTTACATCATCATCCCTGGAGGATTTTCCATCGTGATTTTCATTATCTTCATCATCCGTTAGGGACACATTTAATGCTTTTCCTTTCTGATGCTTAAAATTTGGGCACTCGGTCCGGATATGACCGAAGCCGTAGCATTCATGGCATTGGATTCCTTGGGGTTTTTTTTTTATATTTTTGGAATCTTTAGTTTCTTTTTTATCTGTCTTGATAGAAGTATGAGATAAATCAGTTTATTTGAAGGGACGTTTGCCATTCTTATTTTTGAAAAATTTCTTAAATTTTTTTACGAACATGGCAAACTTCTCATCACTACATGATTCTTGGTCTTAGTGACGATCTCTCTCTTTCTTTATAGTTTTCAGGGCAATTGATTTGTTTCTTTTTGATTGAGGAAGAGTGTGCTCATATATTTGAAGGGACCCAACAAGTTCCTCGATTTTTAATTGATTAAGATCTTTATTTTTTTCGATAGCAGTGACTTTAGGTCTAAATTACTCTGGAAGTGATTGAAGGACTTTTCTAACTATTCTATATATCGGAATTCGTTTTCCTAAATTAAATGTGTTTATAATATTATTTAATTGAGTATAAAATTTATCAAAGGTCTCGTCATCCTTCATTCGAATTTCTTCAAATTTAGTCGTAAGAATTTGTAATTTCGAATTTTTAACAAGTTTGATACCTTCGTGAGTAATTTCAAGAATATCCCATGCATCCTTTGAGGTCTCACACATAGAGATACGTTTACATTCATAAAAATAGTATGTAGTTCCTTACTATTCCAATTGTAAGAATCAAGCTCTTCTTTCGTCTATAAGGATAGAGCTTTCTGTTCATCCCCCGTAGTACTTTTTTGTGGAGTCCACCCAGTTTTAGTGCGAGTTTACATGCGCTCATCTATCGATTTAAGAAATATTCTCATACGAACCTTCCAATAAGTGTAATTACTCTCACAAAGTTGAGAGGAATGGACAACGATTGACTAGTATGCATCTCGATCGGGGTCGCGGATTGGGGTGTGTCTTTGATACCAATTTAAAAAGGACGTTTCGTCCTAAATTTTACAATAGTGTTTCGACCTCGTGCAAGATTAGCAGAAGCAGTACAAAATTAAATATTAAATACACGTAATGAATATTTATTTTTAGATGTCAACAATAATAATAAGTATAAAAAATATATATGATAATAAGCAATAATAAAAAGAGAATTTTGGTGATGAAAGGAAAACTCGATACCCACGATAATCGAGAAAAATCCTCTGGGTTTTAACGGTCAGAGAAGAAATCCACTATGAAAATCAACTTACAGATTGAGTGGTACAGACGTGCTAACCTAGTTGATTTACTCCCGTCTTGTGATGCATATTAAGGAACTCGTTGGATTTGCTCGTGGCAATGGAACCAGACGTCTTCCGATCTTCACGTCAATCTTTTCTCTCGGACTACTTGAAGTAGCGAACACGACCGAATCCCCTTTTCAACGTACCGGCGTCACCAACGAAGGTAGAAGGGTAAAAGTGATGGATCGGTAAAGAGAGAGTATTGAGAAAACTTGTTAGTACAAGAAGCACAATGATGAAAGATCGGTTTTCTCAATTTGAGCGAGATTAGTGACGTAAGAGATGAATATTTCTCAAGGGCTGGTGTTCGAGCGAGAAGATGGCCAGCTTCAAGTGGGTAGGTTCTGGAATTGGTGCTCGAGAGGCCAGTCGAGCGCACAGCAGGCACTGGTGTACTGGAATCGAGGCTCGAGCGGATAGCAAGCGCACGGCAGGCTCGATTGTACTGGAATCGCAGCTCAAGCGGCTGGCGTGCTCACGGTAGGCGCGGTACTTCTGGAACTCGAAAATGGACAGCTATGGAAAATATGATGATGCAGTACTGCGATGAAATACAACCCGACATTGACACATGACTAAATATGGTCACGGAATATGCCAATCATAAAATGACCCTAACACAAGTAAATCAGAGAAGGAACTCATATAATATCTAATAAACTTTTCTACATATAGCGAAACCACTGCACACCCACAGCAAATGCAAATTAAAATCTAATCTGTATAACGTAACGGCTACGTTTTAGGCTGGCAGCTCTAGGCCATCACATACAATCGGCGTTTGGCTACATTTTAGGCTGGCATTTCTTGGCTATCTCTTCTCATTGGTTTCATTAGCCCGACTCTATTTTAGGCCTGTAGCTCTCAGCTTTCACATTATCATCGGCTTCATTAACTCGGCTATATTTTAGGCTTACAACTCTCGACCTTTACATTATCATCGTTGGCTACATTTTAGGCCTACAGTTCTCAGCCAACTTAATATTATTATCGGCTATATTTTAGGCCTACAGTTCTCTGCCAACTTAATATTATTATCGGCTATATTTTAGGCCTACAGTTCTCGGCCAACTTAATATTATCATTGGCTACATTTTAGGCTCGTAGTTCTCGGCTAACTTAATATTATCGGATCACATATTGACCCACCAGGGCCTTGGGCTTCCTTGTCCCCACACCCATATTGACCTATTAGGGTGTTGGACCACCATGGTCCCACATGCATACCGACCCATCGGGTCCCGAACTCCACCCGTTTCTATGCAAACATATTGATACAAAATATACATATAAAATATCATATATTAAATCAGACCAAATATGGGAGTTACAGATATTTGTTTTGACCTTATATAAGCAAATCAGAAAAAAAGATGTTTCGAGGTACTCGAATCGCGTGTTTCTCTCTCCTCTGTGGCACCCTTTCTCTCTATTCCCTCGTGGCTTCTCTATCTTGCGCGACCCTCCTACCTGCATGTCACTGCCTCGCCCGTGAGCCACTGCTGCCACTGTCTCCTCTCTTGGCCACCGCCGACCTTCCCGGCATGCTCTCTCTCCTCGCCGTGCGCTGCCGCTGCTTCTTCTCCTCATGCGCAAACCCTCCTCTTTCTCTCTCCTGTCAAGTGCCTCTTTCCGCGTTGCCTCTCCTCCGTGCACGCCGCCTCTCCTTTGAACGTGCCGCTCACCCGTGCCGCCTCCTTCCTTCTCCTTCCTCATGTGACCCTCTTCTCTCTCACGTGGCTCTTCTCTCTCTCTCCTCCTCTCCCTTATCCTTTCTTTCCTTTTCCTTTCTCTCTCTTTTTCCTATTGTTGCGCCTGCACTTGAAACCTCCTTATAATTTCCCCTATCCCATACCAGCTGTGGGTTTACCGCTCATGATTTTGGCATTTCCCCCCCTTTTTTTAACAGGGTATTACACATTGTGCCAGTAATGATGTCCTAACACTACACCTCCCTGTGCAGCAGGCAAATAGTTGATGGCTTTAACTCTTAGATAGGAAAATCTCTTGTGCAACACAGGTTATGATGTATTGGCATGTTGCTTTCGGCGACGGCTGACCTTGACGTACTCGAGACTAAATTAATTAATTCATGAATGCTTAATCAAGTGTTCGGGATATATTATTATAAGTCGGATTGTCAGAAGATCGAGTTGTCAGCGATCCGAGTTGCTTGATTGTTAGAAGTTATACAACAAAAAATAGTATTCAAGCGCTTTAACTATTCAAATCATATAAGAATATTGAAACCATATAATGAAGACAAAAAAATATTCGGGAACTTCCAGTCATGAATTCTTTTCACAACGTATAAGCTTATAACAGTAAAAGTACAACTTGAAAGGGGATAAATAATATATGGAGTAGCAATCTGACTATAGTCCAACCGACCAAGGAACATATATCTTGATCACCTCCACGAGGACCAGTGGGATAAATGACACCGTTACCACATGCGGGGCCAGCCTTGTGATAGACAAATGAAAGAAAATCTCCCACCCCTGAAACAGCAGCAGAACTCTAAAAACTGTCTGTTTCAGGCAAGGAGGGAGTAGAAAGGTTCTCCTTAGAGAAAGAATAGCAGTTCCTTTCAAAACTGCACATGTCCTCAACAGGGAGGCTAAGAAAAAAAGATAGACTCTCCCCAGAGAGAGACAGAAGCAGCTCCTCTTCAGAACATCATCAAAAAGGACTGCTTGACTCAGACAAGATAGGAGGAAACCGCAATCCAAAACCTGAGATCTTGCTACAATGATGAAGGCCTAATATTGGAGCGGGCATAAAAGAAGGCAACCAAGACAAATTCCCATATAAAAGAAGGTAACTAAGGCGGATTCCCATATAAAAGAAGATAACCATTGTAGACTTTAGACTCCAAAGACTGGATGAAAGCTCCCATTGGCTCGGACTTATGGTTGTAAAGGCTCTATGCTGACTTTGAACAGTCATACCACTCGACGGGCAAAAGGTGCTTCGTGATGTAAAGCATAGAGAGTCTTGCTATTTATAGCCAGGAAGGATGATCTATGGGCATTTAATCAAAAAAGATAACGCGTCTCAGCATTGATGGTAGGGAATCGAATCAAATCTTGCCGAACAAAGTACTGTATCCGCAGAATATTTGGGGAAGGAACACGCATGGAAGGTTCACAACTGGCGTTTCATCGTAAACTTGTTGGGAGTTGAAACTCAAACCTCCCAACATGGGGGCTAGTGATGGGTACGGTAGTATACGGGCCGACCTAAATCCAACACACGGAAGAAAGGCCCAAGAATGACAGTCCAGTAGAAATCCCTCCAAGCCCACAAAGCAAAAGGCAAAGCGGTTAGTCCAAGAGATGCGATTTGAATCGCCAGCCATTGAATGAGCAATAATTGGATAATCATCGGATTGTTTCAGACGGTTACCGTATCGATTGAACGGTCAGAAACCAAACGGTTCTACCATAAATTGAAGGTGGCGGTTACTGGCACAAGTAACGCCCCTTAAAACCGAAGAGGTGTAATGCCTATACATTGATTCAGGGGTCTGCCAACCAAACGACATTCTTTACTATAAATACAACCTCTCTCCTATAGAAAAAGGAGAGAAAAAAAAGGGCACTTAGCCAGATTTCGATAAAAACAAAGGCTTGATAGTTTACAAAGTCAAACACTCTCTCAAACGAGTACACTACTTTCAAAGTCGCTCTCTTAACCGAGCGCATTCTAAGGAGTATTGCCCTCCAGAAATACTCAATCCCCATTCACTTGCATTCTTATATTTATTTTCCCATGTCTTTCTCTTCCGAGTAAAAAAATTTTTGACTTGAACGTCGACGGATATACTCGAGAGCGAGTCTCGTATTTTTTTTACCTCTTCTTTATTTTGTTATGGTGTGTAGAATTCAGATTTTAAATAACAAAAACCGGACCTGTTTCTGAGTAGATACCTGAGTAAAGTGGTTTTCTAATTCGTTTAACAATCTGGATCAACAAGAGGCATCACTTGTATTTATATATATATGTTAAAAAATTAATTATACGTTAATTTTATTTTTCTCTCAGATTTGTTATTATTTATATAATGGAAATAATAGAATTTGAATTCTTAAGAGAATTGGAATTAGACTTATATTTTCAAATTCTAAATCCGATTCTGTAAGATTCAGCAATCCAAATAAACCCTTACTCAATTGTTGCCCATTTCTTTACTTGAAGTTCCCTTTATGGATTGTGCTTCTGTTGCTTTTATTTCTGCTTGCCTTTTAATTTTTGGTGCATTTGCTATGATGTTTTATTTTTTCTCCCCTTTTGGTTGGGCTATCTAAAAGGAAAGTTCACATGCTAACTGAAAGGATGAATTGTATTCAGAATCTTACTGAAAGGACAATCATTCAATCAATGATATCAGAAATTTTTGGTTTTGTTATTTAAAACATGGTATATTTAAAATGGAAACTGGAAATGATCTTCTTCCTTATTGAAGAGGAGTTTCAGGACAAAACATAAATTTTGGGAATTTTAGATGGCCATGAGATGTTGAACATACAATGGTCTTATGATGATATGTTTGCAATGTGCAGGATTAGAAACCATGTTATTATAATGGGAGTGCCACCAATGAAAACAGTGGAGATTAGGACATAAGATACATGACTGCAATATGGTTAAAGAATTGTAATTTACATGGATGTTCTGATTAAAAAAATTCTTAGGTGGAGTTTAATATTACACTATCAGATTGTCAACGAAGGAAACTTTAAGAATTTTTTGCAACTGGTGTCTAGAAGGCTAGTTCCTTTTGAATTGCTAAGGTTTATTGGGACTATAAATGAGAGGCAGCATAAAAAACTGTAAAAGCAAACTGAATCAAAGCCTTTTTCCATTTAGGGGGTCTGCTAAATGAAGATCACATCTAATGATTTCCCGTACACTATTTTTTTCATTTCCTTTGCCTCTTCTATGATGAGTCTCTCCTAGCTCTCTCACATCTACTGGCAGGCTCATTAGGCAGTCTTCAATTTACATGACTAAATCACTTTAAGTGTGTCTCTCATATTTTTCTCCTATGGGTGTCACCCTGACCTTTTCCTATATTGCATCATTTTAAATCCTATATATTCTTGTGTGGTTACATATTCATCTCAACGTCTTTATCTTTGTACTGCCATTTTTTTCACATTATGGAATTTAATCTCCTACCACTCCACTCCATACCGCATGCTATTGGCCTAATAGCCACTTTATAATGTACGTCATTAAGTTTCAGTAGTATTTTCCAATAATAAAAAGCACATAAAACACTTCACTTCCTCAAGCCAACTATAATTTGACAAATTATTCTTGTCATTGATTGTCCCATCCTTCTGAACTTTTGATTCAAGATATTTTAAATATTGCTTAATGATAGGCATTGGGTTCCCATCCTTAACCTCATCCCCCTTTTTTTTTTTTGGGTTACGGAACTGTGTCTACTAATTCTAAAACCTTTAGCTTATAATATCTGCCTCTGAATTTCCAACCTAGCATCAAGACCTGTCATTGTTTTATCCACCAAAACTATGCCATTATTTAAAAAAGAAAAAAAAAAAAACTATGCACTGAGGTACACCATTTTGAATGTGTTTAGTCAATTCATCCATAGCCAATGCAAATAAACATGACACACATGTAAACCAACTGTGATTGAAGAACCTTGATTGTGTTGTATATTGTTTCATTATACAACATGCAATGGAAAATCTCTCTCTAATATTCTGGGATTGTGTTTTATATTGTTCTAAATCAGTAAAAAACGAAATGGTCTTATTATTCTTTAAATTGCTCAACCAGATGTATTAACCAATAGATACCCTCCATTGTAGACTTGCATGGTGTAAATCTAAATTGGTTCTCTGATATACTTGTGTCTTGTCTTATGCTCCTTTTAATCACTATTTCCCATGACTTCATCCTATGACTCATCAATTTAACACCTTTGTAGTTGGCATAAATCTGCATACCATTGTTGTATATTGGTGCTGATGTGCTCTTTATCCACTCTTCTTACATCTTACTACTTGTGATTTTGTTAAACGATCTATGGGACACTATCTGGTCTGACTGACTGCCTTGTGGCGAGTCAGAGGAATACATCATAATGAAAATAACACAACTCCAATAAAAAGACTCTTGTGGAGCAAAACTACTTAATAATGATAGGTACTTACCAAAAAAAAAAAAAAAAGACTGCCTTGTGGCATCACCCTCAAGCAGTTGAAGAGCAAAAGAGCGCAAGGCTGAGCTGCAATGTTATGTGATTTAGTTGTGGATCTACAGTTGACTGCCAGTGCATTTTATTGTTGTGCCCCCCCCCCCTCCCCTCTTCCCCAAAGTTATACCAGATTCACTGGGGAGTAGATAAATTTTTTTCAAATATGTTATCTCACGAGTTTTGTGCATAACACAGCATTTGCTATGGCATTTAATTTTTGAGAACAAAGAGTAGGATTTGTCCTCGGCCTTTGTTTCATGTTGAATTGCTTGCTTGATGATGTGCTGTGTTATTAGGCTTAGGATGCCAATCAGTAAGTTGTGTCTTAATTACAGGGTGGGCGAGAGACACTTGCAGACAGATATGAATACGTCATGCATGGGAGGCTGTATCGTATCTCTGAGTACGGGTCTGGAGATCAAGTGAAAGGGTACTTTTTTTCAGATATTGACATTTAGCAGTCTTAGATGCTTCCTTTCCTCACCCTTTGACATGAGCATTCGGATGTGCATGGACTACCTCCCCCCCCCCCCCCCCCAAATAAAAAAGAAAAAAAACCCAAAAAAATTAAAAACATTAAAAAAAAGATGGGGAGAAAGCAAAAGAGGGATAGCAGCTGAAAATGTCTGTTCTGGTATGGGGTTTGTGGATGGGGTTCAGTTTGCTTCGAACCTTGTCTTTCTAAAATAATATTTTTGCAGCTTTTACCTATGGTGTATATGGAACTCATATGTCACTTTGTGATGGAATTATAACCTAATTACATTTAGATGTACTTGACGTAAATGATTGAGATAGAGTGCATTGTAATTCATGTGAGTTACAAACATATGACATAGGAGGCTAACATGCATTAAATTGAGAATCTATGGTAGGATTTCCAGCTATACTCTCTTCCTCTGTCATTCCTCTGTTTCAGCCATTTGGATCCCATATTGCTGGCTTGCATCTTAATACAGCAGCCTCTTTTGTTGGTCTGCAAAGTATCATGCTTTTAGTGTGGAACTTGTAACAATCAGGCCTAGTCAGGGAGAGTGTTGCAAGTGGTGTCTATCTGTAATTGATGCCTAAGCATCTGACAAAAAGATAAGCTCTTTGCCAGAATCTAGATCAACATACTGTCCGAAGTTTCAATTAATGTCATTTAGACAGACAGCAGCGAGTAGATTAATATTATTTTCTTCCTTCCCTTTCTCCCCAATAAGCTTCTTGATTGTAAGCTTTCCTAATAGTCAATTTAGTTTGACTATGGTTTTGGGTTTTATTTGGCTTCTAGGGAGATCTATGTGTCGTGTGGAGGGCTTTTGATGCTGTTGAGGGTGGACCCAAACACAGCTGCAAAATTTGATCTGGATCAGAGATTGTTTCTGCTTATGAAGAAGACAGAGTAGTTTTTCTTTGCTTTTTGTGCATATGGGATGGATGTGATGACAGTGAGAGTGTTAGGTGGTGGCTGACCGACTATCCAGCTAGATTTTTCTGCAATGTGGATGCGAGTTTTGGATCATCTATTTCCTTTCCAGCACTTTTGAATTGAACTGTCGCCCGTTCCTTATCTTTTCTGTTCTGTTTTTTTCAATGAACTCGATCTTTAAGCTTGAATGAATTACTATATCCAAGTTGGTAGTGAGGCAAACACGTCAAGCTAAGCTGAATAGCATTTATGTTTAGCCCGTTATTAACATGCAGTTGGTCTGATAATCCAGTTATAAAATATGCTCTGAGTTTCACTTGTTTAAAACTTTCGACCCCCCTCCCCCCCAAAAAAGTGATAATATTAATTCCCTGGTCTCATACTAATATTGAAAAAGTTGCTGAGAGCATGTCTGTGTGTTCCCGCTGTGTACATGTAAGATTTATTTCATTTAAATAAATAAGTATATATATAGATATACATCAAATTTACTATATTTTAGTGTCATGAAATATGGTGTTTAGAAGCAAATGTCGCTATGATCATTGTTAACTTTCAGTGTTTTTGACTCTGTCTGTGTTATCATAGTTTGTTTTAAATGTTTATGGACCATAGATAATTACGAAAACAAACGTGACGTAACTGAGGACAACAGAGAACAGAGCACTGATGTTAAACAGAAATTTAACCGTGTTGTGTAGGTAGGCGTCGGTGAGGAGAACTCGGAGGATCCACGGCATCGCAGCTGTCACCATCAAATCATATACATCTGTCTATGTTCCTCCTCATTAAATGAGTGACATGTATTGGATTTCAGAATATCTAATAGACATATGCTCGCTCAATTTGAGCATATGATTATTCGAGGCTACAAGCACAAGAAATGCCTTCAACACACACAGATCACAAAACACCACCCCACAGACCATTTCAGATGCAGCAAACCGCCAAAGTTACCGTGACGCCGTAAACTATCCAAAGAGCTCCCGACCATCCCATCCGATGCCCACCGTTATTCTTCTTGACTGCTGCTGGAGTGGTGCTTGACCCCTTGCTACCGCTATTTGAATCACCTACGGACAATGCCAAGAAATTACCGTACTCAAACATTTTTTATGGTAACTAGAGGTTTGATTAATGCTTTATATTTTAACACATGACCTTCACCAATACCTTTAATTTTGGGCCTGAAATATGACTAAACATATGCCCACTCTATACTATTTGTCGAGAAACAATTAAAAGAAAATATGTGCCTTAGGATTTGAACTCATGCTTATTTGATCAGTAAGACTCTGATGCCACCATGCAAAAAAAAGCAACTGGTCTAAAAACTTAGAATGCTATACATAAATTCAAAAATGGGTCCATAGTCTCAACACATCTATAAACAATGCAAGAATTGGTTGATAAGATTTAAATTTAAATTTTTAAGATATTTATTATCAAATTATTTACTAAATTGCTGTGTAGAAATATAATTTGACACGACTGGATAAATCATGATATAAAAATATAAATTGATATGGTTGGATTGATGAATATGAAATCTTTAATTTTCTAGTGTAACATATAAAATTAATCCATTGGCTTGTTTGTGTGTCGAAAAATTGAAAAATGAATTTTCTGTCTGTCTTCTTTCCCCTTTGAGAATTCCAGATATTTATTGCTATTTTGGTGCCTATCAAAAATGACGGAGATGAACAGCCTTTATATTGTTTGAGATAATCATTCTTAAATTATTAGAATGTCTGTCTTTTCTATCAAATGGTGTATATTTAATAGACAAATTTATTAAAAAAATATAATTTTTTATTTAATTAATAAGTCCAATTATTTATATAAAATTATAATATTTATTAATTTAATAAATAAATAAAATATCATATCATATGTAAAGAATAATTAATGAAAATTATGGGTTTTAGGAATTAAACTCATGATTACTTGATCGATCAAACTGTGTCAATAAACTAATAAACGGTAGAGTAAGTTTAAGTTGGTGGATGAAGAATTAAGGACGATTTTGTAGTCTCAGAAATGGAATGAAAAATATACTTTTTAAGTTATGTTTAAGCTAATAAACGGGAAGAAATGCTAAGTACGGAGACAAGGGAGTGTCCTTACTACTGGCTGCGCTGGCGCCGGGGCTGGGGCTGCTCGTCGTCCCCGCTTCTTTTCTAGCGTAATCATTGAACATCTTAGCTTCCGGGGAGTTGGGGGGCAAGTGCAGAATGGCTGCAACCATATTAATTGATCATTTTAATGGACGCAGAATGTTTAAATGTCATTTATTGATCTTATGCATACTGAGAAATCATCACAGATGATATTAATCCAGGAAATTAATTAACCCTATTTAGGTCAGCGGGAAGCAGTATCTTCAGCAAGCCACTCCCAGAAGAATGAATTATTGCCTTCCGAGGAACCACTTAAACCAACAGTTTCATCCCTTCCACCGCTATAGCCCCATTTAGATCAGTAGCCCGAGAAAAGCACTGCTCATATTGACAACTTTTTTTTTTTTTTTTTTAAGAAAACCGGATTTCCAATATCCAGTACGCACGTATGTATACTGGTCGAGCTGGAGAATGGTTTCACAAGCTCTAAGGAGAAGAATAAAATAATAAGAACAGTTACCTGGACACTCGGAAAGGCTATCATTCGAATGACAGGCACTGGGGAGTCCGAGGGCTGTGGTGAAATTTATTTGGATGCCAAGGTTAGGATCATCCTTAAACTTGAAGAGAAGGCAGACACATCTCTTGCTGCTCTTGAGGACTTGTTTTATGGCAGCGCAACAATCCATGGTTGGAGCTTTAGCGTTATCACCGCTACCACTCACATAATCAAGGCAAGGGGACAGCACCAATAACTGGGATGTACACTCTTGTTTGGCCTTGTCCAAATCATCTGAGCTTGCTAAACCAGCCGCCATCGACACCACCACCACCAAAGCGTACCAAAATTTGGATCCCATTTTCTGCAGCAGCCGGATATGTGGTTCAGGAACTAATTTCCTAGTTAGTGGGACAGGAAATAGGCTCCCTTTTTCCCTTTATATATTTAGCTGGGCAGCAGAGGAAAAACAACAACGCCTAAAAAAAAAAAAAACTTGTGTGGGGTAGGGATGGTTGGTGCCAGCTGTCACCGGAAATTATTGTGACGATGCAGGGACAATTACTCTGGAAATATCACTGAGCCAGTCAACCTTTTCAAGGCTATCCAGTTATGTGCCGAGATTGAATAACGTCACAGAATATTTTAAATT
>JAODPA010125803.1:0-17481 GCA_025585075.1 Nepenthes mirabilis
AGAGAGAGAGAGAAAAAGAAAGAATGGTATTTGTAATAATGGCCGGTGAGCATCCTTCTTTAATTACTTCGGCCAATTTGCAGATCCAGAGAGGAGAATATGTTCAGTGTTTTGTGAACATTTCCAGGACTTCAAAATAGTCCGGGAAGGTTTTCCGGGTGCAGCCGGGATCTTTAATGGTGACCGGAACATCAGCACAGGCAGCAAGAGAGAATGCCATCGCCATTCTGTGATCATCGTACGTGTCGATTGCCGTCGCATTTAGTTTCTCCGGTGGAGTAATCACACAGTAATCCAGGCCTTCTTCCACCGTTGCCCCCAGCTGAAATCGCAATAGCAGCAATCAACATTAGAAGCTGTTAGGGATGTGCTCGACCGAGACCCAGCACGAGCCGTATATAAGCACGGGTTTTGGCCCGTTGGATTTGCATCAAGATTTTTTGTGGTATTTCTCAACACAAATCAAACAGTCAGCCAACCACATTCTTATCGGGAGTACCGGTTCGTGTATCAGGGTCATGACTATTGTATACCTCCGAAGCATGAACACCGACATGTTGATACGTTATTTTCTAAAAAAGGAAGATATGATATGCAGAGTACATGCTAATTAAAATTCCGAGAGAGAACAGATATGTAAGTAAATCAATATAAAAGAGTTATGATATAACTTATCTCACATAATGAAATCGAAACAACATAGCTATGGTCAAAATTTCAATTAATTCTAAGTTATCAGACGACTCCAATATTCTTCCATAATCGTGCTTCTTACGTGACCAAAACAGATCGAAAGAACTTTTATGACCATTTCTAGAATGTGCAAAATAAACAAGGAACCAACCTTTCTGAGTTCTGTGCAAACGGCAATCATCCGCTCAGTCTCCTTCACTCTCCAGCTAGCCACTGTTTATAGAATGAACATAGATCATAAGAAGTTTTTCTTGTGTCAACGCTACGATAATAATAACAAAGTATTAAGCCCCACCAACTAGAATCGGCTATATGACTCCACTTTTTATTTGGCATGGTTTAATATCTTTCAAAAACAGACATAAATTTAAATTATTTTTATCACTTTAACCCAAGTTTTCCTCGGTTTGTCTCTTCTTCACTTTCCTCCAACCACAACTTACTCAATTTTCCTCACAACTAACTCAATCTAGGGCTATTTCTCCTAAGAGTAGAATCAAATTTAAATTATTTTTTATCACTTCGCTCTAAATTTCCATTGATCATTTTCTTCCTTCATTCCCACCAACCATAACTAGCTGACTTTTCTTTATAACTAACTCAATCTATTACTCTATCTTCCAGGAGTAGAAGTAAATTTTAATCATTTTTCATCACATCACGCTAACATTCTCTTGGTCTGCATCTTCCTTCCATCCTTCTAATCACAATTCACCTTTTCTCATAGATATGCCATTTAGCATAAATTTTAAGTGTCTGAACTTTTTTGGACATCCCTCTCATCTNGGCATTTGTAATATAAATAATGAGAGAATATTTTACCAATCTATCTATTCATACTAATAAACCCACACTAAATAAATTAATAGTTAAGCTCAAAAAATATCTCTCAAATATTTTTCATAAACAAAAAATTACTATAATTCATGGGAATAATCAACTTTTATTACACTCCGTTCGAGTAGGGATAGTACAAGACGACAACTTTAGATGTCTAATAATAACTGATTCATCCTTTGCTAAAATTGACAGTATAAATTAATACAAGGCCATACAAGGAAAAGGGGCGGGTCATGTGAATTTGCAAGGAGTGATAATGGCCCGTGAGCATCCTTGTTTGATTTATTCAACCAATTTGACCAATTTGCAGATCCAGAGAAGGGGGGATTTGTTCAATGTTTTGTGAACATTTCCAAGACTTCAAAATAGTCAGGGAAGGTTTTCCGGGTGCAACCGGGATCTTTAATGGTAACCAGAACATCGGCACACGCAGCAAGAGAGAATGCCATTGCCATTCTGTGATCGTCGTATGTGTCGATTGCCGTCACATTTAGTTTCTCTGGTGGAGTAATCACACAGTAATCTGGGCCTTCTTCCACCGTTGCCCCCAGCTGAAATCGCAAAAGCAGCAATCAACATTAGAAACTGTTAGGGATATGCTCGAGCGAGACCCAGCACGAGCCATATATAACCACGGGTTTTGGCCCGTTGGATTTGCATCAAGATTTATTGTGGTATTTCTGGATACAAATCAAATAGTCGCCAACCACATCCTTATCAGGAGTACCGGTTTGTGTATTAGGGTCATGACTATTGTATACCTAAGAAGTATAAACACCAACATGTTGATACGTTATTTAAATTAAAATAATTAAAATTCCCAGAAAGAACAAATATGTAAGTAAATCAATATAAATAAGTTATGATATAACTTATCTCACATAATGAAAACGAAACAAAATAGTTATGGTCAAAATTTTAATTATTTCTAAGTTATCAGACAACTCCAATATTCTTCCATAATTGTGCTTCTGACATGACCAAAAGTGATCGAAAGAACTTTTCTGACCATTTCTAGGATGTGCAAAATAAACAAGGAACCAACCTTTCTGAGTTCTGTGCAAACCGCAATCATCCGCTCAGTCTCTTTCACCCTCCAGCTAGCCACTGTTTATAGAATGAACATAGATCATAAGAAGTTTTTCTTGTGTCAAAGCTATAATAATAATAACAAAGTATTAAGCCCTACTAACGAGAACCGACTATATGACTCCATTTTTTATTCAGTATGGTTTAGTATCTTTTGAAAACAGACATAAATTTAAATTATTTTTGTCACTTTAACACAACTTTTCCTCGGTTTGTCTCTTCTTCACTTTCCTCTAACCACAACTTACTCAATTTTCCTCACAACTAACTCAATCTAGTGCTATATCTTCCAAGAGTAGAATCAAATTAAATTATTTTTTATCACTTTGCTCTAAATTTCCCTTGATTTTCCTCTTCCTTCATTTCCGCCAACCATAACTAACTGACTTTTCTTTGTAATTAACTCGATCTATTGTCCTATCTTTCAGGAGTATAGGTAAGTTTTAATCATTTTTCATCACATCACTCCAAGATTCCCTTGGTCTGCATCTTCCTGCCATCCCTCTAATCACAACTAACTTACCTTTTCTCATAGATATGCCATTTAGCATACTTCCATAAATACAATTTTTAGACGTTTACGAATATTATCATTTTTTCTCTTAATTTTTAGTGTGACTTCACACATCTAACTTAACATTCTCATTTTTAAAAACACTTACTTTATATATATATATTGTTTGATTATATGACAATCTGATTCCCCCCCCTCCCAACATACACATTCAATTAGTTTACTTTAACCCGAATGTCATAAAATGCACATTCTATTTATCTATCTTAGGCAAGTTTGAGAGGAAGACTTGGCATACCGTCTCTGATGGCAGTCGGACCATCTGCAAAGAGAGCAACAACAGCAAGAGTCATAGCAACATCCGGCATTTTATTCATGTTTACGTCAATGGCGCACAAATGCTTCCTTTGAGATGAATTCCTGGGCGGTCCAGCTACAGTGACGCTGTTCTCTTTCCAGGTTACCTTTGCACCCATTTTCTCAAGAACCTCCGCAAATTTCACATCCCCCTTTCGTGAAAAATCACAGAAGATGCAAGTTTAAGCTCAATGGAAGTCAATTAACTATGCTGACAACTTATGATAATCTAGAAAATATACGTCTTCTAACTTGGATAGTCTTGACTGAAGCAACAGTCACCATAATCGTATAGTTTATCAGACAGCAGAGGCCTTGAGAGAACTTAAGATCATTCAAAGATCTGGGGTACAATAGTAGTAATCACAACCTAACTATTACATGATGAACTTACCTTCTCCACTGACAAAGTTATCAGATCTCAGCTTCTTTTATCACAAATATACAGAAGCTTTGATACTTGGTCTCCAATATTATACAGGCATGTGTCCAAAGTGTTATACTCAAGCTGCTAAAACCGTGTAAGGTTTTGCTTTTTATGGGACATGAATGGGAAATTAAAAATGAGAATCCCATTCCCATTCTTGTTTCCATCCATTCCTGTTATTGCCTCTTCGGCTTCCAATTTGACTTGGAGTTACTGGTTTTAATTTCATAGTAACCCGAATGATCGTTATATACTTTCCTACATTTTTATTTATTTGTTTGTTTACCCATTTAAAATCATACATGTTATCTACTAATACATTTATATATATTTTTTGCAATCATAGATTTCATATTGTTTTCATTCCTGAATAAGTCAATACATCCTAATTATTTATACGTGTTCTTGTTTACTTCTTTTCAATCAATGGATCCAATATCTCTCTCTCTCTTTTTTATTTACAACAATAATATTTTTCTGCACCTCTATTATTCAGTATGACAATTCAGATTAAATTCCAAGAATATAATTTTACTGAACAGACCATATGTCAAGTGAATACAGACACAAAAACAAGAGTTTTACCTCTGCAAACAATCATTATCAATTATACTAACTTGTCACGTTAGAAGGCATGGAAGTATAATCTAAATTCAACACATCTTAATATATTGTTATAATTTTAACCGTTTAAATTGTCATAATGTTTCCCTATAACAAGACTTGAAAATTCATGGTGAAGAGAAGAGTAAAAAGAAAAGATCATCCAAAAGCATTTAGTTCGGGTTAATACTTGCAAACTGCTTGTCCCACAGCCCTCGACAGTAACAGTGCCACCGGTGACAGCTGCCCCCGCCAAGAAGTAACTAGCACTAGAAGCATCACCTTCAACATACGCACTTCCAGGAGACCTGAAGAAATTACAAATTTACTTTACTTTTATTGTAGAAATGGAATTAGCAAAGGGGCGAAAAATTTCATGAAGGGAGACTGACTTGTACTTCTGACCACCTCGAACTAAGAACCGGTCCCAGCTACTGCTGTGTTCTACAGAGACTCCAAACCTTTCCATCAACTTCAATGTCATCTCAACATAGGGAATGGATATCAATTTGTCAATGATCTCAATCTCCACGTCTTTGAGAGCTAAAGGAGCCACCATGAGCAAAGCAGTCAAATATTGGCTGCTAATTGATCCAGACAGCTTAACCTGCGAACACAAAATTATATAGAATTCACAGTAAAATTATTGTTCTTATTATTTCTTGCAGTATCATCAAAGAGGATATAAAACATGCTCACCTTCTAAGGAAGAATGATTAAGATATGGCAGATCGGATTATTGATGTACAACCAGCAAAAATTTAGTCTTCAACGAATTTGCTAAAAACAGCACAAGACAATGGAACTAAAATTGTCACGCTTTCTCTTTCGTACCCTCATTTTTCAACTGACATGACATTTAGCCACTGCAAGAAGGCTAAAAAACACTGATACTTCTCTCAGGCTAATTTGATGGTGCCCAATACATATTAGACACCTACACTTGGCCATCACTATCCGACACGTGTTAGAATATTTTATTATTTTTCTTTTTAACTCCAACATGCATGACATTAGACACATTTGGCTATTCATAGTTTCCAGAAGAAAGGATTCTTAATATACAATAAGGAAAATTAAAATCATTTGATAATTTAAATAAGAACCTACACCCCCATTGTTTTTTCATTTTGTGCGATATGCTATATTATAACTTTTTTATATTGAGTTAGTTGCACATTTGTTCTTCCTATGAATTTTTTGGATAATAAAATAAGAAATATATATTGTTTATAATTTATAATAAAGTAGTAGTGCAGATCAATTATATTTTTATATATNCTTTATTTTTTTTAAATAATGTGTCAAAGTTTTGGGGCCGTGTTGTGTCCAATATCAGTGTCCATGCTTCTTATCCCCCCCCCCAACCCTGGTCTAGAAAAGAAAAGGTCTTCCACCTCAATCAAATTACTCGTCCAACAAGTGAGACAGCTAATGTACATTTCTAGTCCTCAAAAGACTTCATACTTCCTTCTTGCAACCTCTCTTGTATAATTTCTACTTCTAGCTTATTATGATCTGCTCATTTATCTATCTTCAATAGTAACCCCAATACTCAAGTAATCAAGATCCCATATTGACCGAAATTCAAACCAACTAAAATTTGATTGCAAAAGGATTCATTCATACATTACCCTAAAATCACGGTCAATGTACAATACTTATAGTAGAACTCGAACTTGCACACAAGCAATCCAATCAACTACTGATTGAAAAAATAGGCTTGTACTAATTATATTTGTCTAGTATATTTATCAGTATAGTGAATGATTGAAGGGCATTTGGTGCACAAGAATAATGTCATATTTCCATTCCAGCAGAATCCCAAGGTCAAATTTCTTGTGTTGGAACCGAACTACACTAACTTTGAGTCTATCGACTTGCACTTCAATTTGTATCTCAAGGAAAACAAATGCATTCAATTACTTTTCTCTATAGCATGTCCTAGAACTGCCATAAACACCAGTTGTTACTTATTCCTCTGCAGACAAAAGAATTAGTTTTCCGCTGGACAAGACACTAATTATAGTCACTTTGGTGAAATCTGCACAAGGAGATCACAACATCCTTCGGTCCTTGTACGCATCCTTTGTAAAACCCCAAAGTTTTAAATTTACACTAAAACTCATAAAAAACTAACTGGGAGAAGAAGAAATGGAAAAAAAGTAGCTATACACAAGCTAAACGCTTTTGTGCAGAACAGATTCATGTTAGAAATTAAATGCTATGGTAAATAAGTTACATTAGGCTGTAAAGCTCATGGGAGAGCCTCACCTTCCCTCCAGGAAGGCCTCCTTTTGCATTCACCCGAACAGGAGGGCAATTTGTTCCGTGTAAGCATTCAACATCTGCACCAAGCTGCTTCAAACCTGTGATTAAATCTCCTATCGGTCGCTCCCTCATTCGTGGTACACCATCAAGTATGTAACTGACGTAAATTAAAATGTAAAATGGAAATTGGTTGTAAGTAAAGATGAGTGAAAGCCACTGAATAAACCCATAAAGGCCACTGATTTAGCTAATTTTGGCATATATCACAGCATTAGTCATATTTGTTATATCTATAAATATCACACTTCGGCGGCTGAGTAATGGCCATTTTATATCCTGTGTACCAGAAACAAAAAAGGTATATTATCCCCTCCATTTATGACTTCATATGTACCGAAATGCATAGAGTCACAAACACAAATTAAAGAACGCAGAAAAACTGCAAAACCAATGGAACTTCGCTGTTTCTGTCATCCAAACTCTGATGATTAAGCTAGAACCCAAAATCCAAATAGTTCTTCATTCTTGTTTTGCAACACATACGTTATTAGAAGACATTACCTGAACTTTTTTTCTCCATATTTACATGTAATATGAGTTTGATTTGCAACCAAATACTTGAAAAGTACATATGACGAGTCAAGACTCTTCATATTTCTTCAACACATAAGCTCAGGCATATGTTTAGAAGCAAGTATAGAAATCATGATAGAAGCTAGCAATGTAATGGCCATGCCAACACAGATGACACTTAACCTGATCAAAGGCTGAGCAATTACCCGCCACCAGCTCTGTAATTTACATAATCAGACTGTTATTTTTTGACTTTTTTTACCAATACCAATGCCAAGTCTAGCCCACATTCACATTGATAATTGAAGTGAGATCTAATGTAGGATATTTCATAAGGGGATAAAAAATTTCTCTAACTTAAAGTGATTGCAAGATCTTTTTAACACATTCAAAAATTAAGTTGTGGGCAGAATGTAGTGAACAGCATAAATAGACTGACCTAGAGCTTCCAGCTGCAGCAGTAACAGCAGCTGTCAAAGGTCGCATTGCTGTTCCTGCATTTCCAAGAAAAAGTTGAACTTCACCGTGTGAATCCTTACCAACAGGAAATTGACCTCCACAACCCTCCACAGTTGCTCTTTTTATTGCCTTGTCTTCCTCCACCTGCAGGCCAAGTGTTCTGAGAGCGCCAAGCATGTAGTGGACGTCATCACTGTTCAACAAATTGTCTACAACTGTCGTTCCCTGCAAAATAACCGAGCAAAGTGCCAATTGAACATGCAGTTTTTTTATGAACTTCAAGTAGGGATGTTGATTGAGAGACCAAGCGATCAATTATAAAAACAAAGAAGCACTGCAGTTGATAATGCCTTTCTCCTTCTGCCTCATTGTTTCAGAAGTTCAAGCTCATTGGTGTTTTACGCTTCTCAAACTGTTACGTCTCAGGTTCCCGGTTGTTGTATGGATTAAGGAGCCTTCCAATCTTCCGCTACGGGTCGATCTGGATCGGGCCCAGTCTCCGTCGCTGTTAACCTGAAACCTGTACAACACAACTAACAAACAAGAGGTCAGAGACCGACGAGGGACTATCCCCCATCGACACTCCAACGCTCAAATCAGATGTCTTCCGCAATAAACGGAGGAAAGCATGCTTAAGATGTAGGAATGAGGGGAGTGCGTGGGGGACGTGTTTGGAAGCTTGAGCTCCATGAATGCGCCTGCAAAGGACAACTTAGGGGTGCGCCCGCGGATAGCGGCCAAGAGGTGCGCCCGTGAAGGGGGCTAAGAAGTGTGCCTGCAGAGGGAGGCTTAGAGGTGCGCAAGCGGAGGGAGGCTTGGAGATGTCCCTGCTTGGGGATGCACCCGCAGAAAGCGGCTCAAAGATGTCCCTGCTTGGGGATGCGCCCGCGGAGGGCTACTTGGAGATGTCCCTACTTGGGGGTGCGCCTGCGGAGGGCGGTTTGGCATGTTGGTGGGCCTCGGAGATATTCATAGGCTTAGCAGAACGTGCCAGGATGAGAGAGGAGATGTCGGACCCGGTCTGTCCCAGTCACACTAGTGGGCCACTAAGTATGGATTTGTCCGCTTGGTCCGAACAGGATGAACAGCGTGGCCGTGAAACTAGGGAGGTGCAGGGCATCATACGGAAGGACTTGACAAATGCCATGGTGAGGGTTTTATATTCTACCGACTGAGCTACATCCCCTTTCAACCTGCTAGGCATCCATTGAGTATGCCTTCACGCCTCGATATGCCGAGAGGCTTTGCGCTCCTCTTTGGGAGGAGCTCTACTCCCTGTTCTGTTTAAGGGGGTTGAGCGCCATTAACGGAGGCTCCGTTGAGCTCCATTGCTGGCGCAAATGAGCAACATTCTCGGGGAGTTTTACGGCGCTAGGCCCAGCTGAGAGCATCAGGGAACTCTGGGCGCCTCCAGCGAAGGACTTGGTGCTCTTATTTGACCAGATTTGAAGGACGGCAACTAGGCGCCATAGCAGAAGTGAGCCTTTGTTCCATGTTCTGCTGAGAGCCTCGGGTCTCCAGTTTAGGGAGAGCTTTCGGGCTCTACCTTCGTTGAGGAGCTCTGGGCTCTACTTTTGGGAGAACATTGTTGTGGGATCAAGCCACTATTTGAGGGAGCCTCATACTCTGTTTTCGATGAAAATACGAGGAAGGGCTGCCACTGTTGAGGGCTTCGTTCTGCCTAATTCGAGGAAATAGCGGCTGCGCACCATTGATGGTGAGCTCTATGCTCTTTCTGGCACAGATCTGTGGGGGAATTGCAAGACACCGTTTCCAGGAGAACCCCGCGTCTTATTTCAGCAAAAACGGGAGCAGAGGGAGAGAGCGCCTCCGTTGATAGAAGAGCTATGTGCTCTATTTGGACGGAAACAGGGGCAGAGAGAGTGGGGAGCCACCAACAGAGGGCTTCGTGCCTTGTTTGGCTCATGAGCAGCGGGAAGAAGTAGGTTTCCGTTGAGGTGGAGCTTCGTGCTCAATTTGGTGAGGCATGATAGGCGCCATTGTTCGATGGTGACCACAATGACAGAGGAGTAGGGCCTTCTCCCTGGTGTTTCGAGATGCTCCCTCATGCTGATGAGCAAAGGGGAACAGTTCTTAGGAAGGCTCTCCTGCTCTGGGTTCCTCTCCCTCCCCCCCTTTTTGCTTTGCCTGAAGCCTATCCTTTTATTGAGGAAAGAAGTGAAAATTTTTCCTCCAAAACGAGTTCTAATTTCCCACCAAGGGAATTTCTCCCACCAAAATGAAAATGTTTCCCGCCTTGGCAAGGCTTCTTCGTCACGCTTCAGTTTTTGGGTCAGCCTGCAATACCGGACCCGTCACAAACCAAGGATGCCAAAACCCAATTGCTGAAAATGTCAGGGACATTGTTGTGTACTTTTGACAATTAAACCCGTTGGCCAATAAAAAACTGGGATGAATCTCAACAAACTAAAATGTAACGATCTGGCTCATTACAGATATTATGGTCTACAGATGTATAGAAGCCAGTTAACGATTAACATGTTAGATGACTAATAAATTCTGGCATCATAGAATCTGTAACTTTGGGAATCTGTAAGTTAGCCAGCCAATGTGATTCGTGCATGTTTAAAAGTCAGTATTTTGTAAGCGTTACTTACTAACTGTAGTTGGTCAATAATGACAGGTGAAGGGACAGCTACACTATAAATAAGCCCCTCTAATGCACCAATATGCATTAGAATGAAATTTTCGGACTCATCCCTCTCTTCCACTCTCTCTTTTCTCTTCTCTTATCATCTGTCTTTCCCCCTTTTCTTTCTCTCACCAACACTTATTTTTGCTTCTAAATTCAGTTTCCAACACTATTTCTCTTTTGATCCCAGATTGCTAGTTCATTGCATTGTTCCAATACTTCAAGATCATTACACAATTGCAGCATAAGGACATGTCAACATAAAGAACCTATAAGTTTCACGTTTCATGGCTTGATTTATGGGGAAATGAGGCAAGAAGAATTCAAGAAAGCTGGATTTAGACTTATTCGAGGGCATACAGCACAGAATGGCACATACCTAGCTTTCTGTGGAATCATTAACCCCCTAAGCTATTAAGTCAATAGTGGAACTCATGTGACCAAACTTGCACAAAATATGTGGCAACCCATAAGTTAACAGATTGGTCACATTGAGATGGGAGTCCAAGTAACCACCACGGATGAAAATATTCGTATCAACTTCAGAATCTCCCGGCCATATGTGTATCAGCAGCATCGGGTGATGAAAATCACTATCCGATCTATTTAGTCGAAAGGGACACATTGCAGTAAGTAAATCCATCCAAACACTGCAAAATTTACAAAAGAATCAAAATTTTGAAATCCATTTCGCCAAGAAGGGAAAAACAACAAAAACCCCACTTATCCTCTATAGCATTGAGTATTAAAAAAAATAAAGAAAATAAATCTTGCTTGTACCTCAGAAAGAGCAGCAAGGAGGAGGATTCGATTGGACAATGATTTCGAACCGGGCAATTTGACGGTCCCAGAGATCTCTTTGATGGGCTGCAATACAATTTCTGGTGCAGCTGAGGGCTTCTCGGTGGTGGGAAGTGAAGCCCGTACCTTTCCCGGAACGATAACTCTCACTGATTGCACATCAACCCTTTCATATCTCAATGGCCCAGAATTTGTTGAAATTTTCAATTGTGATCCAAACAACATGCTCCCTAACGTTTTGGGTCTCTGGCACTTTGACAACTTCGCACAAAAATGGCTGTTTTGAAATCCATTGGCTATTTTTGTAGCCTGAAATAACAAGGCAACCAATTAGAGCGCTATGAAAAACAGTAGTATTTGCAGGTAGGGGCTCATGAAACGATAAGCAACAACAGTATTTGCAGGATTACATGTGGTCAATTCAATACGTCACATTCAACCTAGACTGCAAGCACTAATCAATTAAACTAGGCATCATCAACTAATGGTAGGAAGCATAATTTCCAAAAACAAACGAGTGGTCCCAAGCCCTCTTCTTAAAATGGGAGCCAGCCTCTTGTTAAAATGAATGACAACAAAGTACAATTGGAGTTAGTATACATGAGGAGGTCTAGTTGGCTATCGAAAACAGGCAAAGAAACAAAGGAATATTCACAAGAGATAAAGTTTATCAAATACATGCCCTATGATATCTTTCATTATTCTACAAGCTGGTAGATCAGTGAAGAAGAACACAGGCATGCCCACATCCATGCAAACGAAAGCAGATCAGTACAAAGTTCAAATCAACCAGTATGAGCACTCCCCTCACTCACCACGGCTTCTGTTACTCCCGCTGTATCAAGATCTCTCCAACCCTTTTTTTTGTGTAGGGCTTAGTAAAGAGAAGATAGAGAAATGATGAATGGAGAGGAGACTCTTCAATCTATATTGCTTGAACTCAAGCATGTGCCTTTGAAGCTCTCTTGATTGATGTTTAGGACATGAGCCCAGATAAGGAGTTACAATATTACACGTGTAGGAAAGTAAACATAACTACTAAACTATAATATTTTGATTACTTTTAAGTGTGCAAAGTCACTTTGCACCCATGTTTACTTGTCCTGATCTTATCAGCTTTGATATGGGAATTCAAAGTATTCTCAAGAGAGGAAATTTTAAGAGCTGTTTGACATTCACACTTGTTTAGTTGTGCTAGCATCATCTTTTAACAATTGTGCTTGCTTGAAAATAAGTTTGATAATAAGAAGAGGGTGACAAGCTCTTTAAAGATAAGAGGTGTAGAAAGTGCTGAGGAGTCAGAGGTGACAAAAGCAAGTAAAATACTCCAGCCCATCACATTATCTCATCTACCCGCAAAAAAAAAAAAAAAAGAACTGATTTTTAGTTGTTCACCTTACTACAGAGAGAGTGCCTGGGGTTGTGTGAGGGGACTTGTCAGTCATAGTGAAGACTTGCAACTATTTACGGATCATGGATATTTTCCCATTTGGGGATCTTAGCACATAAAAAGATTAGTCTCTAATGCCTTCTTTTTTTCTTACTTATTTTATCTGGTTACATATTTTCGATTGGATTACTTTCATGCAATCATTCCAGATAATTTGGTATCAAATCCAAGTTTTCATTTTCTACATTCATGCATTCCCTATCATCTTCAAGCATTTGTGCACTTGATCGTGGAACAAAAATTACCTGCAAGAGGCAGCAGACATTGCACAACAGTTGCCTAAAGGTAAAACTCCTTGCTGCGCATAATGATCATCTGCTGATCAAGTGAAGAAGTTTCCTCACCTGATTCAAGAAGCCTTTCAGGGACGAAAATCCTCTTGCCCTAATCTAAAATAGAGGAAATCAAGAGGGAGGCATATGGATGCATCCCACTAATTTTTCTCCTAACTTCTCGGGCTGGAAGTTGTAAAATAACATTATCACTTTTCCTTTATTCCCCTACCATGGGAAGCAGGTGGCAGCAGGGCAAGAAATCAAAAACCAAAAATAAGAAACGAAAAAAGAACAAAATATTCATGAGGAATGAATTTGGCTCACTATAAACTTCACAGCCAATGCAAGAGGTAAGAGCAGAAACCTCAGCCTTCTTTCTTAGGACAAAATAAAAAGGCCATTGCTAGGTTTAAACCCAAAATAGATAATTTTCAAAGCGTATGTGTTAGGAGCAATTTAAAATCCCTCCCTTTGACTAAGAGAAGTTCAAGATCTAGTGACATATTCAATATTTTTCACAATGGTCAGCACATTTTTCTAATAATATCTTATGATGATTAAGTATGTTGAGTGCTTCAGCTGTTGCAATCTGAAATGTGCTAACAAGCTGGAAATAGGACAATAGTATGGGATCTGTACATCACTGATTGGGTTAAATTCAGAGCTAGGGGCATTGGATGCCCCCTGAATCCGCCCCTTGGGCCTAACTATTTGGTGAAATATATCATGAGGTAGCTTAAATTGTTCAAATTTTTAGGGGAATTTTACTCTTCATGATTATGCAAGACCATAGGAGTTATATATACTATCTTGGGTTCATAGTTAACCAAACACCGAAAGCAGCTAAGAGGCAATTAATTAAAGTGGCGATAACTAAAAATTGGAACCAAATAAAAGAAAACAGATTGCTAACTTTAAGTGCAAAAGTTTGGATAGTGGCTTTAAGCAGATAGACAGATCATAAGAAACTCGAACATTTGTTTTAGGACATCAAATTGACAAAGCACATATAACTACCTGTCTATAATTTGTAACAACAAATGCACTTCCTATAAAGATAGCTGCAGAAATCAAAAACAGAGTAAGAAGAAATCGGCGCATATGTATTCCCCGCTTTCTGGGGCCCAAAGTAGGAGATACCTCACGGACAGAAAGAGAATAGAAAATGAGCCTTACCAAAAGCACCACGTATGTATGCTAGTTTACATTTCTATTGTTATTGATGAGGAAACCTCAGGAACCCACAAGAAACAACAGTCTCGTACAGAGAGATTGTTGATTTCATTTGCAACCATGCCAATAGCATAGAAATTTGGACTTCCAAAAAAATAAAAATAAAAAAAGAGCGCAAGATGCCTATTTATAGCAAATTTCAAGCCTATTCAGTATACAAAGGTGTAAACCTTCAATCTGTCACCAGCAATTGTAAAAATCATCCAGATGGTGACTAGCTACCACTGCAAAAAGCAGTGAACAAGATAGTGAAGGATGACCGATTTTTCAACTACGTGCACAGGGTCAGCCATGATTCACAAGCATTCAAGGAAAAGTTGCATTCAGTACATCAATTTCACTACTTGATTTTACATGCCAAAAAACAAGTGACCATTATTTAAAAACAAAGTAAAAATAATTTAGTATAGGCCGAAGCTTCACATTAAGTTCTACATGGGAGGAATCAGAGTTCGATAGCTTCATTTTGAGGAGGAAAGAGAATCTGAGAGGGAAAGAGAAGCTTTTGACTTCGTAAGTTGTTTCTAAAGCGCAGAGAAAAAGCAGAGCTGAGGAAGTTGAGTGCGTCAGTGCTAGGCTACTTAGCATTACTAAAGCCGAAATTGGAGGCCGACCAAAGGGTAAAGGGATTTACTACTCAGTTACAGTTCTCTTTCTTGAAGAGCGGAGAGGAGCAAAGAAAGTACCGGTAGGTGAGAATCCATGGCGGTCTGGCTGGACGGGCGAAGCACAGCAGTCAACAATCAACGAAATGCACTCGCCATGACTACAACGCAGGAGAGGAGATGAAGAATATGAAAATGGCGACCAAGTTTCGTCTCTCAGTTCAAAATATTAGGATTACTGTGCAATAAATTTGTAGCCGTCGGATTGGGAGGAACGGACGACCAGGATCTTGTCATTTAAGAGTTAATCGCGGCCGTCCGATCAAATTTAAAATCGGACGGCTGAGATTAAATATTTCTTTAAAAAGCGTGGACCGTCCGATTCTGATCGGACGGCCCAAAATGGGCGTTGGACGCCCCCCGAATCCGTGGGGGATTGCTGGTAGCCGATCGTCTCTCTTTCTCTCTCCCTCTCTCCGTGGACAATCGGCCATGGCTTCCTCCCTCTCTCTTTCCCAAGCGATCTCAGTTCGTACGGGGGAAATCACAGGAACGTTAATAATAACTAGTACATGCAGCAACAGCAAACAATACGCTCAATTTCATACTAAAAAAAAACGAAAGCAAAAGCAAAAGCAAAAAAATAAATAAAGAAAAAGAAAATTAAAATAAATAAAATAAATAAAAAACTAACAGTTGAATACGGTGAAAAGAAGGGAAGGAAAATTGGAGGGACCTTCTTCCCGATGCGGGAATGGCGAGCGGCACGGTCCTGTCGACGATTTCGGGCGTTCGATTCGATGAGCGTAAGGGTCTGCGGCCGCGAAATCACTGACTTCCCAGGGATTGGGAGCTGCTGCGATGAAGCGAAGGCACTTTGAAGGAACGAGAAGGACGACGAGGACGACATCTCTGCGTTCTCTTTCAGCTGCACCCTGTACTCAGCTGACGACGAGAGAGAGACAGGTTCTCCGGTCCGTCGCCGTCCGAATGACTGAGATTTGGAGTGAGAGTGACGACGAGAGAAACTGAGAGAGACGAGAGGGTTCGGAAAGTGAGAGAGGGAAGGCAGCCGAGAATTGGGGGCTGTTTTCAAAAATATCGAATCTCCATCTCAGCCGGCTCAAAATTGACGACCGATTTTTTTATTTTTTTCTTATTTTGAAGTTGAATCTCAACCGTCTATGTATTTAAGATTTAACGGCCTAGATTTGAAAATTATTTTTAAATTTGGACTTCGATTAATGGATGGCCTAAATTTATCCAACAAATGTTTTAAAATTAAAAAAAAGAAAAAAATCTACAATTCCTCGTTTACCGAAAAGGGAACATATTAAAAACTAAAAAACCACCATCAAGATTTTGTTGAAAAAGAAAATAATTTATAATCAATAAAAAGTTAAAGGTTATGAGTTAAGAAGGTAGGTGGCATAGTTAATTGTTATATGGGAAGATTGAATGAGCAATTGGGTGTCTTTTGGTGTATCACTGTTATTAAATTTATTTTTAAATCTGTGCTATCGGTTAATGGATAATTAAAATTCGTTCAGTCAATATTTTAAAATTAAAAAAAAGAAAAATTTAGAATCCTCTCAAAAGAAAACAGATCAAAAAACTAAAAAATCACCATCAAAATTTTGTTAAAAAAGAAAATAATTTGTAATTAATAAGAAGTTGAAGGTTATGAGTTAATGAGGTAGGTGGCATAGTTAGTTGTTATATGGAAAGATTGAATGAGCAATTGGGTGTCTTTTGTGGTGTATCATCATTATTAAATTTATTTTTAAATATGTGCTATCGATTAACAGATAATTAAAATTCGTTCAATCAATATTTTAAAATTAAAAAAAAAGAAAAATTTAGGATCATTTCAAAAGAAAACATATCAAAAAACTAAAAAATCACCATCAAAATTTTGTTAAAAAGAAAATAATTTATAATTAATAAGAAGTTGAAGGTTATGAGTTAATGAGGCAGGTGGCATAGTTGGTTGTCATGTGGGAAGATTGAATGAGCATTTAGGTATCTTTTGGTGTATCACTATTGTTGCGGATCTGGTCCGGTGTTAGACGGATTTGGTAATACGGATCTGGTCCGGTAGTTGATATGGATTATTCTGGTTACTCCGTCTTCTTGAACTCACGTCCTGTACAACATAACAGTAGACAAGATGGTCAGCAGGCCAATGGGGCTAAATCCTCAAAGGCACTCCGACGCTCAAGTCAATCATTTGCCTTTTTTGAGAGTAAAAAGGGAAAGATATCATTTTGTTCTCTTTAGATTGTAATTTTTAGAAATTAAGAGAGAGTTGTTACGAACCGAAAAGAAGTCCCTTTCCTCTGAGGATTACCTTTCATTTTATATGGCTCCTTTTTCAATTTCGTAACTTATCCGGAGAAGTTGTACTTCTCCGGATAAGTACATTTGATTTTTCCCAACTCCTGTTGATTTTTTAACTTTCCACTCCGGGTGATTTCATAACTCATTCGGTTGGTTATGGCGGTTCTTTTTTAAAACCGAACCGTAGAAGTTATTAGAGTTTTCACATTTTATCCCACGGATGGCTTATCAGTTATTCGGATAATAATACCCATCAACTATTATTAAATTTGTCTTTTTATTTTCTTTTCTTCTTCTA
>JAODPA010125804.1:0-32170 GCA_025585075.1 Nepenthes mirabilis
TCGAGAATTAAGTATTTATTAATATTTTAATTATTAGATCATTTATGATAAGTAATATAATTTAGAAGTCAACGTAACCATTCAAGTCAAATCAATTTTGCCACACAAGATGTTAGATAAGTTGCACAAGACAAGCATTTTCACCAAACTAGACTTAAGAGCAAGCTACCATCTAAGTCCGCATGAAGGAAGAAGATGTCCACAAGGCAACCTTTCACACATACTCAGGGCACTAAGAGCGCAGGGTAATGCCATTTGGGTCATCCATTGCCATCTTAAAGTTTCGAGTGTCCACGAATGTAATTTTCAATTCATATCTACAGAGGTTTATTTTGATCTCCTTCTATGACATCTTCATTTATTCCAGGACCATGGAAGAGAACTTTTTTGAGTTAAATGAGGTAGCAACACAAATTTTGTACTACAATGTCTGAGTGTGACTTTGTGAAAAGGTCTAGTATTTGAATCACATTATCTCTGGGGAAGGAATGAAGGTGGATGTAACGAAAATCAAAGCAATGGTAGATTTATCATTGCCTAGGGATGTGTCATCCTTGAGAGAATTCTTAGGGTAGATCGAAAATTATACAGTTTTTAAATAACTAGAGAATGATCACAAGACCCCAAATTTCAATGTTAAAGAAGGATAGCTTCGAGTGAACTAATGAAACAAGGAAGGCCTTTGATAAGTAGAAGGGGACCATGACTCATACCTAGTGCTAGCATTGTGTAGTTTCCAGAAACCATTTGAGGATTATACTAATGCCTAGCAAAGACAGCTTACAAGCATTTCTAGAGCAAGAGAGAAGATCCTTAATATTCATTTTTAAGGCCTTAGGCTCTATGAAGAAAGTTTAGAGCACTTATGCAACGGAGCTGTTAACTATAGTTTATGCAGTTATCTTGTGGAGATGGTATTTATTAGGAAAAATGTTTCCAATAATTATTAATCAGCAGACTCCAAAGCAGCAGAATTCTCTCATGAAGCTTCTCAAGTTTGAATACAATATTGTCTACCAACTAGGGAAGAATAACAAGATCGCAAATGCTTTATTTAGAAAGGAGGGTAACCCGATTATGGGAAGATATCCTGGCCACTTTCACAAAACCAGGGAGCACGGGAACTCTGGATGATTGTGGATGTGTATTCAAGTGAACAACCACTTTTCTATGACCAAATGAGGTAAACTATCCGTAGGTTATTTTCTATAAGAGATTTTTGAGTTGTAGGGAAGTCAGTTGAAGACAAGCCCTTCCTATCATCCACAGATGACAGACAAACGAAATGATGAATCAAATACTTAAGAAGTATCTGTGAGGCTACTTTCATGGAGAAAAAATGGAACAGAAGGAGTTTATTCCTTAACTAGAGTATTGGTATAATATGACCCATCATATATCAACTAAGCAAAGTCTGTTCAATGATATATAATATAGACTACCCCTGGTGCAGTGCACTTACTAAAAAAGGATAGCACAAAATGAAGAGGTGGAATGCAAATTGATGGCATGGGATAATATCTTAGAGTGAGTTCCGGCGGATCTTTTAAGAGCCCAGGAGAATATGAAAAGATACCGCAACTAAGGAAGGAGGGATGTGACATTTGAGCCTATAGAGTTCGTACACCTCGAATCGCAACTACACTGATAGAAATCTTTGGTGAAGAAATTTAACATCCAACTGTCTAAGAGGTATTACATGCCCTTCAAGATATTAAAGTAGGTCTACCATCAACATCCTTATACATCATGTTTTCCATGTTACGGTGCTAAATGGTGGAAAGTCTCAATCGCATTAACAAGGAACTGCCTCCACTCAACAACGAGGGTTATGTGTTACAAGATCTCAAGGAAGCAATTTCGTACTGCATATGAAAAGACAGCTGAGGTGTGAGGCAGTGAAAAGTGCTCGTGCGGTGAAAAAAAATTCCAGAAGAGGAGACCACGTTAAGATTACCACAGGATTGCACACCGATTTTCTGATGTAACATTTGTGAACAAAAGACTTGTTAAAGACAAGAAAAATGATGAGAACTTAGGCTTGTCAGGGAGGGCACAGGGATCACCGCCCGGCAAGAAGGTAACACTTTTAGTGGGCCTACAAGCCTTTTGGGCAACAAAAGCCGATTTAGTTATCCTTTTCAAAGGATAATAAAGTAATTAGAAATTATTAGATTTTTCGACTATATAAGCCAACACGTAGGCTGATTAGAAGAGATTATGGAGAATTAAGGTAAACTTAGTGGGTCATGGACCTTGAACTCGTGAAAGTAGTTTCTTCTTCACCATTCCTATAATTTGCTATGACAATTCACTCAGACCAAGCAAAAGTCAATTTTATAATTCCCCTTATAATGTTCAGTAGTTTCCCTGTTTATCAAGATAATCTCTCATAGCGTATTGTTGAATATTTGTTGAATATGATCCAGTTTGAGATATATTTTGTTAAATTTGAGTTGTTGGATTGAATGATGGCTGGATAAAAATGGACTTTTTGAATTTATACCCAGACCCATACGAGAGACATGCATGGGATTGGTGAAGGAAAGGGGTAGCAGTAGAAAAAGGTGAAAGCAAGGATTAGGGCAACTTAAATAGTTGTGAATGAAGAAGAAAATTAAATATATACATTTTTGGTGGTGGTGGTGGTGGGGGGGGGGGGTAACAACAAAGGTTAAAGCATATTTGATGCCAATATAAGTTGTGAAGCATCCATCCATGGGACACTAGTAAATATTAATTGAATGCAAATGGACTATCCCATATGTATACATAAGTTCCAACAATTGCTTTAGGCACAACTTCATCTTAACCAAATAATCCAAATATACCCAGGCTCCTGCAAAAGATTGTCAATGACCCAGGATCAACCAAGCTGCTCCACGGAAGGAGGCTGTCACATATACTGCTATATACAACATCAATTGACATGAGCGGAGATTAGATGATTGCCGATAACTGACCCAACATTGCTTAAAGGCAAACCAAAGTGACATCACCGAGCATAGCCAGGGGCCACCAACTGTCATAAAAGATTAGTTGCCATCACCAAAGAACACAAATGTCCATCTGGAAGATGTCTGATGCCATTATTTTCACCTGCATAGCCGTAATGTGCTGCATCCAAGAAAATAATTCATACTCCAACATCACTGTAAGTAGCCAAGGTATGGTAACCTCTACAACAATAATACATGCCTTAGGGGAATTCGGTATAGCTCAAAGAGCTCTTTCCATGGACGAAGCACTATACTAAGCTGCACAATCCTCAAAGCTAAGTTGATAAATGAGCACCATGTTCTATATTCCACCTTGTAAAATTTCTACACATTGATGATGCGTAGGGCGTCAGAATGTCATTACCAGGAATTACCGGAACTTTCAGTGACCTTTGTGACTCTAATTGAGATGAGGTTAAGATCCAAAAATTAGTAAAAGACAGCATTGATTGCTATAACAAGGCAGATAAAAAGCGGATCTCAAACGCAATAGGAAAAAACCCAATTGTGAATATGATGTGCATAGACAATGTGGGATGCGTTAAGAGGTATAAGACAACATTGGGAAAAAAAAAAAAAGCTGAAGATCCGACCTAACAAAGTTTACAAGTAGTGTATTTAGAGGTGTAACTTGGCATGCCCTAGTGGAACTGAGAGATGTGCGTGTGATTCAGCAGTTAGAATGTTCTCAGTTGAGATTGACGTGGAATTATTAAAAATGGGTAAATATGAGGGTGTTATTGTCGAATATACATTTTCTTCTTTGTTACTCTCTTGTTTCAATCTAGTTTTCTTTAGCCCAACCCATCGAAATTGCAATATTTCTTGTGTTGACTGATTCAACTAGAAGCATAAACCAAAGTAAAGAGGCAACACGCTGATCAATGCGTTCATTCTATCAATTCACAACCGTCTGCTAGTCAATTAATCTTTTTTTTTTCCCAGAGAAATGCTAAATCTCACACCCATTTATAGCTCTCCTACAACTCACTCTCTACATGTAGGTCAGTTTTCCCGTTTCTTTCTTCAATTTTTTTAAAGTCCTAATAGCCCTACATAGAAAGGATGTGTTGTAAATGGATTATAAACATATAAAACAGCTAGCGAGTCTCTATTTTTCTAATGTGATAAGCGATCTCCTTTTAAAGTCCTAATGCCCCCTTAGGATTAGAGATGAGGGGTAGCTTGGTTAAGGATATTAGAGTAAAAGTGGGCAAACCAAGTGCTCAGGTATAAATGGCAGCTAAGTGTACAAAACTATCGCTATACGTGAAATCCAGAAAAGTGTCAGACTAACTTAGATATATTATACGTAATTTTACATTATATTATACTAAAAGCCATTTCTACAACTTGAACAGTTCATAGGCCAAAGGAATAGCATACTCAACGGAACAAAGTTGCCCCAAAAAAACTGACATTGGCCAAGTGATAGGTCTGCTCATAAAAATCCTGTCGGCCAAATGAGCAGTACACCTTGCCAACAATAGTTACTGGCAAGATTTGGTTTCGGCAGGGGGAAAAAAAAGGTTCTTCCAGCAAGATATATTACTCAGCCACATCTGGAAGCAAGAAAACTACGTCATGTTTTAAGGAATTTGTCGCAAGTTTGAGGAATATTAGAAGTCGAGGAAAATACACAAGTAAATAAACAAAGGCACCAAAAACCATACAAACTTAAAATTAAAGGTACGAGAAACATAAGGAAATGAAGGGTGGGTTGCAAAGATTAACTACCTGTGATAACACGGAAATGCAAAGCAAACAAACTGAACAGGAAAGCTGCCAGGTGGATGACGTTTGGTGGCTGCTTTGTGTGGTTCTGGAGTCTTGCTTAATTTTGGCTCATTTGACCAAGTATTCCCCTTAGCCAAGGGCATCACTCAGTCCACGACTGAGGCTGCAAAATATGGGATTGACAGACTCCTGGTCTCTTGGTTTGATGAATTAAAGGTCTCAGGAAAAAAGCATCAATACAGCAAAATCATACTTCAAGAAGTAGTTGCTTCATCTGTGAATAACAAGCATAATTATAGAGAGAGAGAGTAGCAAGAGCTAAAGCTGACCAAAATCTCATAAATCTAGTTATTGGAAAAAATCAATACTGTTTGTAAAAAATCCACCAATATAACAAAATCATGCTTAGAGAAGTTGTTGCTTCATCTGTGAATAACAAGCATAATTAAATAGACTTCATCCGTGAATAACACACATAATAAAATAGAGCAGCAACAGTTACAGCCAACCAAAATCTCGTAAATCTAATAATTATAAGAAAAAATCAATACTGTTCATAAAAAATCGATCAATATAGCTAAATCATACTTAGAGAAGTTGTTGCTTCATCTGTGAATAACACGCATAATTAAATAGAGAGAGTAGCAAGAGCTACAGCCAACCAAAATCTCATAAATCTAATAATGAGAAAAAAGCAATACTGTTTGTAAAAAATTCATCAATATAGCAAAATCATACTTTGAGAAGTTGTTGCTTCATCTATGAATAACACGCATGATTAAATAGAGAGAGTCGCAAGAGCTAACTACAAGAAAAAGTCAATATTGCTCATAAATTGGTTGTACAGACTGCTAACAAGCATTTCTTTCATTGAAGCAGAGACTTTTAATGAGTCCAACTGGCTGCGAAGTTGGAAAACTTTTGCAAAATTGTAATCGGAAGGCCTCCTTTGTAGTTGTTCATAATGTTGCGATCTATGCACACACTTGCTATCAAATTATAGCAGAAGAGGCAAAAACTATGTCCAGGACTTCCAAGCCTTGCGCATTTTATCTGCCAGATATCTGGAAGCTCTGAGGCCACCAACAGTAAGTATACCAGAAACAGCCTGTCTCATACTTGCAACCATCACTCTTCTCCTTAAAATCTTCTGCATGCACTCTGCAGCCTCTTCCCTTGATCTGATAACAACTTCATGAATAATTTGACCTGTGAATGCAAAATTGTAACAAATTACCTAAGTGAATGCCTTATCCTTGTCGTACTCGATATTTTAAATAATTATTCTGTATTTTTTAAACTATCCAAAGAAATTGCTTTTTGTGGTGCAAAAAGGATTAGTTTTGTTGGTTTCAACTAAAAAAGCATACCCCAGGTGGACGTATCATTGCATCAGTTCAAATACTTAAACATCCCAGCCTTGCAACTCCTTGTGCATTTCAAACTGCTCAGTGCCTCCTAATGGCATTTAAATGATCTGTCAGGGTTCAACTCCGTTGGGTTTAAACAAAATTTATGACATAAAGGGCACCCTCCAGAGGCTCATCCAACAGCATAAGAGAGTCTGACATTATTCATTTGCAAAGACACCTCCACATTGAGGACAAAGCATTCTTGGCACAACTAATAGGCATGGGTTGTTTGGTGGGGATTAAATTCTCACTCCCCATATTCTAGTGTTTGGTTGCACAAATGAAGGGCAGTGAGTCTTCTTTTCCCTGAAAAAGGTTGCTTTTGTATTTTTTTGGACGAGGATGTGATTCAAATGGTCTAGCACCCATAAGAAAATTAAATTACCAATATTTGAGGGATAGGATTTCCCAAGTTAGTATTATTACCTGCTTGAATAAATGAACCAACCATTTTCAATGATTCAATGTGATTAGGATTTCTATTGGCATCAAATAAATACAATTTCGTGTACGGGTTTAGATCATACCACAACACATCTTTGTACAGATTAACATCATACCAGAATGCTCAGCAAACAGGCTAAAGAAACCATAGTACCAGAAAGCATCCTTTCCTGCTCTCCTAGCTTCATGCCCATCTGGCTTCTGACTGCTGAAGGGAGATGGGAAATGAGTGACTTAGTTGCACATAATCCACAATCCTGTAGTTCACAAGAGTCTATTGTAAGTATTTGGAACAAGTAGATGTGTCAGACAATAGTTAACTAGTTAACTGACATGTAAGAAGCTATTTCATTCTAGAGGCTCAATCACACCAATGAAAGTTCAGCATTGCTTTATTTTCATTTCCAGAAGATAAGCTAATAGCTGCCCCTCATTCTATAAGAAATCTTGGGATATCTAGGTCCTGGGATCACAAAGGATATGGTAAATCTCTTTATAAATGGCAAGGTCCTTGTCCCACAACAATCAACGTTGTGCAGTTGTCTAAAGGGCATGTCTAATACTATGTTATAGTATAACGTACAGCTATGTGATAGTAACTTTCATTCTATAACATAAAGCTACGTTCTTGTATAAAGATATAGCTGAGCCTGAGACAGATACTTGAAAATTACACAGCCTGTCCCTCTTTGATGGGTCACACAGGTCAGCCTTTATTATGGGTAGATCCAATAAGGATAACAAGAAAATAAATTTTGAATTAGAAAAGGGATATGGAAAGAATCTCTCTCTTACGTGCATGCAAAAAATTGATATATTTGAATACTATGATCCTCTTGAGGAATATGGTATGTCATAGATTTAGGGCGTGGGACATGTCTTTGTGAAACTTCCACCAGATTCTCAGTGACGATAAATGGTTCACTTCATTTCTACATCAAAGGTGCTAGGGAATTGAGACAGGGAGATCCTAGATTTACATTCCTGTTTGTGTCGGCAATGGAATATTTGTAAGAAGGAATAAAAACTATGAATAAATCCACTATCTCACAGCCATAATGATTGTATATGGCACAAAATCAATAATATTTCATTTTGCTGATGACCACTCGATTGTATGCAGAGAGCAGCAATCATTGCAGTCAATTCAAAAGCAGCTACACGTACTGTGAGAAAAATGGGCCAACTGCAAACCCCCTTAATATCAATATGCTATGGCTGAAGAAGGGGAGAAGAGAACTGCCGAATTTATTTCAATACATGAAGAGGCAACTGTCAATCAGACAATATATACTTGAGAAGAAAATTATCCTCTGCTCAACTTACTTCTGTTCAGTTTCAACCTATATCATGGACAGGCTGGAGCCCAGGTACACTGCTTTAGTTTCATAGTGTTTTCTTCAGCCCAAAGAAATAATGGGTAATTCCAAAATGGCCTCAGAAGAGATTGAAGCAGCACGTAAAGAGCATCTATTTGGCAAGGTCACGTCTGAACAGGGAAAAAAAACTAGCCGCCTAGGAGGAATTTCGGAAACCAATCATTTGTGAGCCTGAGAGGAGAGGGGGTCTGAAAATTAAGATGCAGAGTGGTTAAGCCTGATGATGTGGAGCCAAATTCCAACCAGAAGAAAAACAATTGTGAATTAAATTCATTAACTCAACTTTCTAAAACTCAATTCTTAAGTCCTATTTATAGACTAAAGAGTCTTGACTAAAGGAAAGCTCGATGCACAAGACATCCTGCATTAGGGATTAAAAGGAAGGTCAAGCGTACGTATCTTTATCTCTGCATTATAAAGAGTCTATTTCTGTGGTTTAAATCATTGATCCCCAAAATATTACCCAAAGACTCACTGTCTCCTCAAGAGTCTTGACTAAAGGAGGAAAATAACTAGAAGTGTGAAAATTAGCATTCTATTCCTAATCAACAAGGAAACCATATCTTTCTTTTTTGTGGCCCAATATTACGGGCTCTAAGAAAGCTTAGATGTATACAACTTTATCTATATAATGCAAAAAGTTATCTCCATGGTTTGAATTAGTGACCTCTAGGATACACTCAAACAATCTTATTGTTGGATTAAGGCTTGACCTCTAACAAGAAAAACATACATACACAGCCTTACCATGCACTATAAAATGGTAATTTATATAGTTTGAATCCATAACCTCTAGTTCAAAATGGAATAACCTTATTGTTGCACCAAACTCACCCTCTCACAAGGAAAAGGTTCCTATATCTCAAAAATTATCCCAACAAAGAAATACAAAAACATTCTTTAGTACACAGAAATTCTCCAAGAATATCATTGAGACTATCGAACTAACTACTAAAAATGTGAATTTCCAGTTCATTTCTGCATCAACAGTGCTTCATTGTTTTAATATGCATGGTCTGTTGCAAGAATATGGGTGCATTAGATTCACTTCTACAACCAAAGAAAATAGCAGCATTTTGGATGTGCAGAGTGGCGAGAGTTTTTGGATTGAACACATGCTAAATAAGTTACAGAACTAACAAGTAGTGAGCTGACAAATTCCTGACCAAGCAAGAGGAGATAGCAGATTGGCACAAGTTGATAAAGAGTAGCAGGAATGTCTCCAAACACAGATTCCCACTGTGGTCACTCACTAACAATAAGTTGCTTACTCAAACTAATCTCACTAAAAGGGGGACAGACACAGCTAATTGCTTGATTGTTGCATAGGAGCTAAATCAATAATCACTTAAGACTGCCTAACTCTCAAGTAGTGGTGGAATGGATAGTGTAGTTTATCAAGCAGATAAACACTGAAAAATACATTCACTTGTCATCTGTTATTGTTATTTCCAGGTACCAATCACAAAAGAAAGAATTTAAAGGCAAAAAGAAGGAAGACTGGGTCCAGTAAAACATGCAATTCAAGTCCAAAACACCCAAATCTTAGAATTTCCAAGTAGGGGATTATATACTTTTGGCTTTCCATTTGCTAGACTTTGAGCTTTCCATTTGCTAGACTAGTAGCTTTTCTTTTGCTAGACCACTAATTCTCCATTCTCCTCACTTAAGATGGTCATCTAAGAAAATGGGCTCTTGAGAAACGTTAAGCTAGCACTCTAGGTTTTCTACAAAAGGCCACCTTCTCCCATTTTCTATTTACTATGCATGTAAGACACAATTCTAATGTATTGAGAGGGTATAACAACTAGTATGGATACCTAAGAGACCACAGACAATGTGTGGTTATTCATAATCATCTGGTATGTCTGTATTATCATCTACCAGTGCAGTTGAAGACTACTTATTTGTATGTATTGATCTATATATCAAGGTATTTAAAGATTTATATATTTATTATGTGACATAATATTTGCTAATCTAATCAAATTAAAAAGGTGATCCTAGATTAGGAAATTATAAAAATTATTTTCGGATGCATTTTGGTACTTAAATTCCCAACAGTTTTAAATCAGCTATGATAGCTACTTGACTTATTAATTGTAGTGGCATCAGAGCCTTCCTTTTAATTTGGCTAAGATAGCTTTAGCACTTGTAAATTGTAGTTCCAAAATTATTATTTGAAACTAGAATAATAACCAAAATTGTGTCATGTTTGAATGAATTATTTAATTAATTTTTGCATCTAAAATTGTATAACTTTAGGCACGCATGTGCACACATCCATGCACACATATATATTTGTTTTTAGATTGGTATATTTTTCAATTTGAATGCATCATAGAACAAATCTGAAATTTAGATTTCGTACTTGTACTTGATAAGTATAGATAAGGGAGAGGAATGGAGGAAAAGGTTTAGTACTCAATGAGTACTAAACACCCATATCTATAGAATTATATAGATATAATTAAAATATAATCCTTTACCAACTTGTTATAATTGTATTCAACTTTAGGATCTCTTAAGAATTTAGTGAATAAATTAGTAAGTTGATCACGTAACTGACATATGAGGTGGCTACCTCATTAGTCAATAGTTTCTCTTGTATAAAATGGTAATCAATCTCGATATGCTCAGTCCACTCAAAATATAAGATTTGAGGCAATGTGCAACAGTTTAATTGTCACACATTAATTCATTGATGAAGTATGGTCCACTCCAAGCTCCATGAGAACAAATTTTATCTGATATCAACTCAAACGTAGTTAGTGCCCTTGAATGGTACTCAGATTCTACGCTAGAATTTGATACCACAACCTATTTTTTACTTTTATGGGATATTAAATTTTCACTTATGAATACACAACCTAGATTTAGAGAGAGAGTCAATTGGAGATCCTACCTATTAGATCTGAATAACCTGTAATGTCAAAATACCCCTATTCCAACAAAGAAACCCTTTTCTAGAAGTTCATTTGGCATATCAAAGAATACTCCTGACAACTCCCAAATGGCTTCCTGTGAAGAGCCTAAGAGCTGACTTCTACACTTAATAAGGAAATTCTAGGCGAGTTAGTATAAGATAGTTAAGTTTGTCAATCAATCTTGTATATCATTCGAGATCTGGTATCAAGTTTTTTTCATTAGGTAAAAATGTGATATTGAGATCTATTGGCAAATCATAAGTGTGACGTCCTATGTTCTCATTTATACTTAATAAGACATCACACTATATATATAAATCCATAAATATATTAATATTATACACAGGATCCATACAATACCATATCAAGTGGTTCCAATTCCGTATAACATGAATACAGTGTTGGATTCTTTAGAAATACTACTAGGAACGCAAAATTCTTACCATAAAATTTTGCGGAAGCACAAATAATATCTATAATGATTTGCGAAAACATAACTAAATGATCAACACCAAATATCAATATGGTAGATACATATTTATTTATTACAAGATGGAGTACAAAATTTTCTAATATATTATAATCCATCAGCGTTTGATTCTAAACATCTTCTGACTTCATTCCTGATTCACTCGATACCAAATTGTGCCCTATATCTGAGAGTTATGAAAACAGCAAGTGAGTAAGCCAAATGCTCAGCAAGATACAAATATGAACAAGGACATCTACATTTATACTTAAAATAGACATATAATTAGAGGAATAGGAGCATGCATGAATTTTTGACTTTTTAAACTTTTCCTTATTTGATTCCTAATTATCATTTGTCCTTTTATTATCTATCTTTAGGGATTAGGACTAATAGGTCTTACTAGCTAACAAAGCGTTAATCGAAGAAAGGATTGTGTTAACCCACACAATCTAAGGCACATATCTTCCTTATTTATATCCCGAAAACAGGATGGATTGTACATATCCCCACAATTGAAGGCCTTAACCCCCTTTTATACCCCGAGATGGGTGGTACTACCTACATTATCCGATAGACGAGACCACAAGCCGACATCTTGAGCTACTTTTCCTCCTTATTACATCTCAAGAACAGGGTGGTACTACCTATATCATCCGGTAGACGGGATCAAAAGCTGACACTCTACAGCTCATAGATTAATTCTTCGATTTCCACTATAATATCCTAAAGTGTGCTAAGAAATATCATCTGCTACAATCCACGACTAAGATAATCCTTGAGTTTCTTACTGTAATATCTATGGCATGCCAGAGAATATTACCTGCTGAAATATTTCCTCAGTCCAGTTTCACACTTAATTTCAAAACTTGAAAACTTTTTTATAGAAACTTTTATCTTGTTCTTCATGCTTCTTTACTTAATTTTCTCCATTCCGGGAGAAAATACTTCTTATTCTTCAAAATTTACAAAACTTTTATATAACCTTTCCTTGAACATAAAATTATACAATACAGTAACAAATAACAAAACCCAATGTAATAGCCATGCAAAGTCCTCATGTGAATTTCCATAATATCGAAATAGGCAATCATAACATGCAATAATTAGTAACAAATCATAAATTGCAACAAAAATCAATGCATTGTCCCTTTTAGTGGCTTTAACCTAAATTTCTTATATATATATTAAAATGCAGATTTAATATATGATATATTCGGCTGATTCAATTGTCGACTTGGTATTTGAATCGGTTAATTTATTTAGCCAATTTTTTTAGTATAATTTCCTAAGGACTCGGTTTCTAATTCGGGACCGAATCAAAGGTTGGTTCGTGGGTCGGTCTAATTTAATTTTTCTACACTTAAAAGCTGGCTCGATGAACCGATTTACTGCATGTGAACTAAAATTTAGCATACTAGCCGATTTATTTAACTGACTTGGGGCCTAGTTTGATGATCGGTTTGGGTCTTAATTTTTACCGTAAATATTTTATTATTATCTTATATTATCCTAATAAATATTTGGGTGCCGATTTATCCGGTTTAAAAGCCGAGATGGACAGGTTTAGGGCCTTAATTCTAGCATGTGCCGGAAGGCCAATGGAGGGACTTAGCAGCTTCTAGGGCCCGGTACAGCATTATTTCTGAGGTATTTTTGGCCACAAATTTATATATTGACAGTTTAACCTTAGTACTTGATAATTTGGTCGGATCAGATGCTGGTTCAACCAGTTCCGGGCCGGTTTGGTTTATTTCCTCAAGCTTCCAGGTTCAGCATTCAAGGTGCTGAAATCAGTTTAGTCCAGTTTAAGAGGCAAGTTCAGTACCCATCACAAGGAGTTTGAGGTGGCCGTTTTACTGGTAAATAGTTTAGTCTTAGTACATTATACGTTGGCCGGGTCAGATGCCGGTTCAGCCGAATTGGGTCCGGTTCAGTCTCTCTTTCCCAACTTGCCAATTCAACATCAGCAACGGTGCTTAGGAACCTGTTCTACTATTCCTGATTTTATGGCCAATTTGAGGTCCGTTTTGGCTGGTCTAAGGAATCCTAATACAACTAAGAGACTCATGTTTAAGTTTATGTTCGGTTCCTAGCCAGTTCAAGTTAATTTCTTAGCCGGTTTAGGTCATATTTTGCAACCAGAGATTCTGCTTCAGAATTTTCTGTTGCAGCAGATTTCGGTTCTTCTTTTGGTGACTGATTCATGACTGGTTTGGGCTCAAATTTTACAGGGTGGCACTTGAACATCATCATAAGGAATTTAAGTTTATATGATGGCCGGCTTGGCCAATTTGGAGCCCGGTTCATAGGCTGCAAATTCGGATGTCAGCAATCTGCCGAAATTGTGTCTGTTATTGATGTGAATCCCGGTTCAGTGACCGGTTCAACTCATTTTCAAGCGTTGTTTGGTCACGACTAAGGTAAGGTATTTAGCTTATTGCACACAAAATTTGAGTTTATTTGGAGTCTATTTGGTCACCAATTAAGCCGAATTACAGAGGCTGTTCTGCCTCAGAATTCTGGCTCGATATACAGTCAAGCATATTTCATGCTTTCATGATAATATGAGCAAGATTTTAACACAAGGCAATTATTAGAACAATAATACTTGAAAAAATGATCAATAATTATCACCAAGGAAAAAAAAGAATCAAGTGTACACTTGCCAAATTTTTAGCTAAATTCCCTTGCTGTTTTCGGTTCACCTTCCTCTGCCTCCTGAATCAGTTCTGTTTCTCTCTCTGCATTTTGATTTTGCTTTCTGTTCTTACCTGGCTTTTCTCTCCTTTCTCTTACTTATTCTCTTTATTAAAGTGTTGGGTCATCCCCAAATTAATTTGGGGATGCCACATGCCCAATATTGGTGGCTAATTCTCAGTTAATCTCCATGCTGAATCAGCTTCAGCATGGCTGATTTGAGGGCTTCCTTTTGTGCCGCTTTATTTTATCTTATTGGAGCTTCTTTTTACATGTGTTTGGTTCTTTAATTTTCCACGTGTTTCCTCTCTTTCCATGCCAAAATTCATCCCTTAATTTATTTAACTGGTAAATTAATTAGGAAATGTTTGGTGTGCTGAAATCAGCATTTCTGATTTCTTTTGCTGATGCCGTGACCCTTTTCCCCTCTTTTCTCTATATTTTTGACAAAGTGTTGTCTATCGTCGGTGTGTGCGGGACCTTATGTCAAATGTGTGTATTAATTTACTTGAAAAATTTTGGAATTGGATTGAGAAATTGGGCTGCTTTGCTGCCATATCCATGATACTGGCCGGCTGCTGATGCAGCAGAATTTGCTGCATTATGCAGCCAATTTTCTTCTTAATTTTTGAAAATTTTAATTAAATTAGGGAGCTATCATGTGTATACTTAAGTCTTATATAATGTTTGGGTTGTGTATTTATTTAATTGTTGGAGAAATTGATTGATTTTTAATGTTGTTGCCTGGATGAGGAGTTGATTTCCCCCTTGCTGAATTCCTTTTTATTTCAGTTTATTATGAGTTGCCATATGTGTCTGTTGGGTGTTAATTTTTCTTGATTAATTTGGTTTATAATATATATAATCAATTGGGTTAAGTTTGGTTACTAATCGAAAAAAATTCAGTAACCGTGTTATCTTGTAATTAACCGAAATCAATTTAATTACTAACTGATTGGGAATTTATTTACCGAATTAGTTTCCTATCATTGGTTCTATTTTTTATTAACCGGAATTGAAGTAAGTTTCATTAATTAAATTTTTATGGCATTTCGAGGTGAGTTCCTAGCTTTTATGTTTTCACTGTTCATTAATCTTAATTTTTCATATATTAGTTTAGCTTTATGAATTATGAAATATTGATCCTTACAATAAGGTCGAGAGCCTAGCATGCCCGCTTCACTCAAGGTATCTAGAGTATAGTTGCATTGCAAAATAAATATCACCTACTTTGATCTTATAATTTTAATCTCTAAGAAGTACTTTAATAGTCCCAAATCTTTGAAATTTTTGTTGTAGAAAAATTTTTAAATCTCTAATGCCTTTTATATCATATCCAGTGATCATTATGTTTACATAGACAATTAGCTATAGGCGTTTTCCTGTCAATGAACATTGATAAAAAATTGAGTGGTCAAAACCGCACTATTTTAATCCAAATTGTAAAATGGCCATACTAAAATGACAAAACCATGCCAGAAGATATTACTTTAAGCCATTCAAAGATTTTTTAAGGAGACAAACGTTATCAAACACCCTTTGAGCAATAAACCCACATGGTTACTCTATATAAACTTCCTACTACAAATCACCATTCAAGATGGCATTTTTTATGTCCAATTGATATAAAGGCCAACAATACAAAGCAGCAAATGCTAAAAAGAATTAAACAAAAGGCAACTTAGCAATTGGAAAAAAAGTATCCCCATAATCAAGCACATAAACTTGGGGATGGCATTTGGCCACTAAGCAAGCCTTAAGGCAATCAACAATCTCATTAGGGGAAAGCTTCACAGTGTAGATCTACCAGCGACCTATGATAGACTTGTTGAGAGGAATATAAACTAAGTTCCACGTACCATTAGAATGTGAAACAAACATTTCATCCAGATAATATGTAAAGGCTTCACTAATAGATTTAGGAATAAAGATAGAAGATAAAGAAATAATAAACGAAGAAAACGTAGGTGACACAAAATTATAGTAGACATTGGAAATAGGATGTGAAGTTGCATAATGACGAGTACCTTTACATTGTGAAATCGGAAGGCCCAAATTTGATGGATGTTGGGTTGGTGAAGGATATAGAGAAAGTGAGGTGATCGATTCCAGCGTGTCTTACGGAGGAAGGAGAGGATGTTGTATATACACATGGACATTTGGTTTGTTCAATGGGAAGGAGCTCTCTATAGGTTCAGACCTAGATGCACCTTCCAAAGTAGTAGATGGGTAAGGGGAACTAGGAGGAAATAGAGGAATGGGAAGAGGAAGAGACTTAACAACAGAATCAAAAGAAGGTGAAGGAGAAGTGAAGTGGGAGATAAACTCAAAGAATGTCACATCTACACAAACAAAAAATTTATGTAACAAAGAGTATAACATTGATACTCCTAGTGTCTGGCATACCCAAGAAATGTACATCTGAGAGAACGTGAAGCTAATTTGTTATAATAGGAAGATAGATTATAAACGAAGGATACATATTCAAAGACAAATGGAGGTAACTAGTAGAGAAAATCATGGGGGTATAGAATAGAAAATGAAATTTGGTCTTGGAGTTCAACTGAAGGCATGCGATTAATAAGTTAATAGGCAATAATGACCGCACCATCCCAAAATATCAAAGGGGTATGCATATAATGGAATAATGTACGTGTTGTTTCAATAAGATGTCACTTTTTCCTCTCAGCCACTCCATTTTGTTGTGGAGTGTGAGAGCGAGAAGACTAGTGGATAATACCTCGTGTGAAAATGAAGGACTGAAATGGGCAAAAAATATTCTTTAACATTATCACTGCGTAACATTTGAAAAGAAACACCAAAGTATGTGCAGATCTTAGCACAAAAAGAGGAAAAAATATAAAAACTTCTTAATGATCTTTCATTAAATACAACCACCTTATTCAAGAGTAGACATCAATAAATATGACAAAAACAATGACAACCAGTCTTAGAGAGAACACGGATAACCAAACATCATAATAAACTAACATGAAGGGGGCCAACGGACGTTTATTCGCAAGACTCACAAAAGAACTAAGACTATTCTTCCCTAACTAGCAAGAGTTAAATAAAACTTCAAAAATATGATTATGATTCAAAATCATCTTCTTTAGTGAAGATAGAGATGAAAGACCAAGATGACTGTATATTTGCTTGTGTGGGTGAAGTTGTAGGAACGTTAATGTTAAAATAGTACATATCCTAGAGTTCATGCCCGAAAACAATCTCCCTACATGTGTTTAGATCCTGAAAAATAACATAATTAGGAGAAAAAGATACAGAGCAATTAAATAATTTGGTTAATTTACTAACATATAATAGGTTAAATGAAAATTTGTGGAGATAAAGAACAGATTGTAAATCGATCGAAGAAAATGGATAGACAGAACTAATCCTGCAGACATCACTAGAGGAGCCATTGAGAAGTGTGATATTAGGTAAGGTACCTAAATGACGAATTTGGGAAAACAATGTGACACTATCACTTATGTGATCGGTGGCATTGCAGTCAATCACCTATGGGCTTTGTGTTATAGTCTGCAACAAACATGCTATTGAGGATCCATGACTTATCTAAACAATGGAGGGGGTAAGTGGTACAACTAAAAGCGTAGCCTTCTATGTAGCTTGAAATTATAGGAACTTAGTATATTCCCCCTTGGATATATGAATAAAAAGTGTAGATAATGGTGGTTTGAATGGAGAGAATCTCCATAGTATCAAGTTGGGTTGCATTTGCTACACGAGATAGCCGACCATGTAGTACCCAGCAAGTATTACATACATGGCGTAACTTTTACAAAAAGAACACCGAATGGTACAACCATCATTTCTCTTACCACTAAATTATCCTTTGTCACCACAACCTCCATCATGTCTTTCTTGATAGCTAATCTAATCACGATCAGTAAAATGTGTCACGAGAACTGAATGATCGATAGGAGATTGTATTGCATTAGAATGAGGATTGGCACGCATAATACAAGAGAATGCCTCGATAAGAGTAGAAAGTGTGGGACTGTACAAAATCTAAGCACGGATGGGTTCATACTTGGAGGAAAGAGCTCAAAGCATATGAATGATAAATAATTGCTCATGTTGCGTTTATAAGATGCGGATGTCTATGTTTGAATGGAAAGACCTCATTAAACTCAGTCGGCAATCACCTAACTTGTCCAAACAATCCCATCAAGCTACAATCGTCCAATTGTAGCCAACTCAAATCATTAACCACTTCATAAATACAAGTGACATTACTATTTTACATATTTCGAGCGGAGGACCATATAGAATGACACAATTGACAAACTCGGAACACATTTTACAATTCATTATCAATAGACTGCCACAACAAGCTCAATAGTTGAACATCAACATGTTTCCATAGCTTATTATCGGCAAGAGAAAAGCCATCAACAAGTACAATAAAGAGGTAATCTTCTAAACCTTGATCAATAAACCCAATCTCGATGGCAGTTGCCTAATATGAATAATTCCTGCCATTTAGTTTTGTTATGGTACTAGTTGGAGTGCTTGAAAAACTGAGTGACAATAGATGTTGTCATGTCAATTGTTGTCTGGAGGCTTAAAATTGTTAGTAGTAGAAGACATCCGCAAGAGAACACTCACAATATATAATGAATAATATATGTGCAATCTCCTATATTTTCAAAAATCATAGGACAATAGTCAATCCTAACAAATATGAAGCAGCATTTCTGCTTTCATTTTAAATGAGCTTGTGCATAAGGCTTGTGCATATGATGAGTGTATGAAAAAATGGTATGAAAAATGTCATATGGATAAAAAGTAAACCAGTCACTCAGTGGTTGAAGCAATAGAACCACAGTGGTGCATGTAAATCACACACCAATCTTCAAGCCACGTGTGGAACTTTTGCAACTATGAGCGATGACGCATACGGTGGCAAGGATGCTAACCACAATTTTCGGTGAGACTCCATAAGGTAACACTCATGGTACAAGTTGTTCTTTTGATTAACCGCATAGTTTGTTGTAGATCTGAGAAACAAGGGATAGGTGATATGCGCCAGGAGAGAAATGCTATGGGTGGCGCTGTGACGGCATAGGGTTCGACTTCTAGGCTCTGGTGAGGCACTCCAAGTCTACCACCATAATATTGTTAGTTTTCCAATTAGATTTGTGGTTTGTTATAGACCTAAGAAACAAGGAAGAGAACGAGTGGTTTGGGACTTATGCAATGCGCATGTGGGTGTATTTGGTGACACTAGTCCTGTTCGGTGATGTGCAGGTGGTCAGCACTAAGAGGTAATGGTGCGCTGGTGGCAGTGGCACAGCAGTGGCAAGCAACGGTGGTATTGCTTGGGTTTTTGGAACCCTAACTCTAATACCATGTTAAGTGTAGAGAAGGAAGAGAAATGGAGGGAAAGGCTTAGTACTAAATGAGTACTAAACACTCATAGTTATAGAATTATATAGGTACAATTACGATATTATTATTTATCCTAATAACAGTACGAAAAAAAAAAGAATGAATATAAATCAAATGAACACATTTATTTTTAAACAATAGCTATTTAATTATATTGATTACTCTTGAAATAAATTGTGATATAAATTCACTACATTAGATATGATTAATTTATTTTGATTGGTCATCTAAACAGATTTTCAAAATTTTGGAATTGTGTGAAAAATTATTTGGAATAGAATTCCACATATATAAGAGGTGTTTGATTCTAGTGGGAGTTGTAATCTTAATTATAATTCATCTTGATGCATAAATCTATTATAGTCATGTAATAACGAGACACACAATTCTGACATTATTAGTATACATTGTTGGAATATAATTCCAAGTCCAAATTAAAAATTTGCAATTCTAGATTTTCTATAATTTTGTATGTTGATATATTTCATTAGATAAAGTACTTATTTCAACACACTGAATAATCTATCAAAAAATTCATATGTCATTTAGTGCAGTATCAACTTATGATAAAACTTAAAATCCAAACCATCTCATTTGAATATTGTGTCATAAGTGATGTGCATTGCAGAATGCCTATTACGATCTTCAATCATGATAAGCCTGTAGAATATTCTGCAGGTCTATCAGTTAGCTGAGAGCACACAGTGGACTTAGATACCACCTTGTTCCATTTAATGTTTAAGGGAAGTCTTACAGCACATTTTTGTTGAACAAATTCAAAGGGTGTGCCTTTACTCCTACCTATAGAGGATAATGAGCTTGCCTTAACTAAAAAATCATAATTTTTGAGCTAATTCAACATGATGTTTCTTTTAGAGGTAAAATATGATCAAGGGTGGCATAATGCGATTAGTAATTGTTATTTAACTAAAAAATTTTACGATGATTTCTTGTGCACACACAAAGCTGTTATACTATATTAATCGGACCTTGACCCTACTAAGTAAACATGTTACGCAAATTCAGTTGATAGGGATATGAAATTTGTAAAGATACTATGTATACTAAAGACCTTAATTTTGTAGTTGCTGATAATTGATTATCTGCTTATGTTGTCTTATTTATACATTTCAAGTAACCAGGAATAATCTTTTGAAAAGCATACTTGATGCTAACCTTTTATGGACCAAATTTCATTAGACTGGAACAGAAACTTGAGAATTGTTCTCATGCAACTAAATCTTGTTTATGTCTTGGAAAAAGCAATAACTGCTAATGCTTCTGGAGAAGTTACCGTTTATCGTAAGTGGAAAGTGTATGACATTTAATCCCGATGTTACATGTTGACTCAATGTCTAATGAGCAGTCCAGAGCCAGCCTGTAAAGATTGATAGTCATCCAATGATGTGCCAGGCATTCAAGCCCGATGTTACATGTTGCCTCAACATCTAATCAGCAGTTTAAAGCCAGCATGAAAAGACAGATAGTCATCCAATGTTCACTTGCAATGGTGTTTGAGGAATAAAGTAGGACAGCTAGATATGAGCTAACAATTTTTTTGTGCTAAATGGTAGAACTGTAGAATGTTCATCAGTTCAAGTACATGTTCTAAAAATGATCGAGTTAGTTGAGTAGCTTGAACAAATCAATTAGACCATGTATGGTGAGCTAAGTTCAGAGTTAGTTCTTCAGTCTTCTTTCACTTATTTTTGTTAGTTTTTTATCAATTCAACATGAACAAGATAGATATAACTTTCTGAGCTTCTAAATATGTTCAAAGTTGATGACAATACAATCAAGGACGGTGCTCATGTTATACATGTGGGTGTTACTTTGAGGACCAAGAAATTCAAGGCCAAGAAGAAACCATTTAAGGCAAAGAGTGGCCCTAAGAAAGTCAAGACACTTGGAAGGGAGAAGGCAAATTGTTTCCATGGTCAAAAGCTAGGGCACTGGAAAAGGAACTTTAAGTAATCCCTCACCTCATTGAAGGATAAGAAGCATGGTGATGTTCCTACTGGTATGTATATAATTAAGCTTAATTTGTCTGTGAACAACGCATGTTCTTGGGCATTGGATACATGGTATGGCTCACGCATTTGCAACTTGTAGCAGGTATTGGCAAGTAGTGAACCTCTATGCAAGGGAAAAGTTGTCCTACAAATGGGAATTGGATCAAAGATTGTGGCTTTATCTATGGGATCATGTCACATAGTGTCACCTTCTCAAAGGCTTTAGAGCTAGAGACAATTTTATGTACCTGAACCATTGATGCAAATATAGATAGATATATATTAGTATTAGAACCTCCTGATACCGATATTTTCTAATACTGCAACAATGTAATAATATATTTTCGTATTGCCCAATACAACCAATATATCAAACGATATTCAAAATATTGGTTAATTCAACCGCTATGAATCGGTCAACTTATAATTTTTAAAAAAGTTTTTACATCTAATGTATCCGATACTGATATTTCATCATAACCGAGACTTATTAGAAACATAGTATCTGTGCCTACCTTAATTAAGGAAGGAGTTGAATTTATGTCTTAAAGACAATGGTTACTCTTTTAATCAAACAATGAGTTACTTGCAATGGATGTATCATTTGATGATCTTTAATTTTTAATGTTTCACATTATATTGAATTTAAACACACTAATTAAGGAAGAGAGATGATATTAATAAGACATACCTTAGGCAATGTAGACTAGGGCAAATAAATGGAAAAATAATTAACAAGTTGCATCAGGATGGTTTCCTTGATCCATTTGATTATGAATCATAAGTTAGTTGTGAATCCTACTCATGAGAAAAATTTTTAGATCTTTATTTCAAAAAAAATAAATAAAAACAAAACGAAGCGACTAATCAGTTAGGACTTATCCGCAGATGTGCATGGGCCTATGTCTATTACCACTAGATGTAGTTATTCTTACTTTATCACCTTTACTAATGATTTCTCATGATTCGGATATATGCTGAAATACAAATCTGAAGCTTTAAAAAAATAGGCAATTCAGAATTGAAGCAGAAAAATAGTTAGAAATAAGTATTAAAGCTTTTTATGAGATAGACGAGGTAGGTGATTTTACTATGGAGTTACTTGATCATCTATAAGACAGAATGAGATTCTTTCGCAGTGAACCCCTCCTAGAGCTGCCCAATTAAATGGGGTGGTTGAAATGATAAATTGGACTTTGTTGAACATGGTTTGGTCTAGGTTTATGCCCTAGAGATTGCCACGAACTTAATAAGGTTCCTTCTAAATCAATATCCAAAACACCGTATGAGATGTGGACTGATAGAACATGTTAAGATTTGCAAAGCATACTACCAATGTTAAGCATTTCAAAACTAATAATCTTGCATTTAGAGCTAACCAATACAGATACGTGGGATATCTACAGAGAGAGTTCAAGATATTATAACTAGGAAACAATTAGAGTAAAGTAGAACTGAAAGAAATTCAAGAACCACAATACTTGATCAGCTTGAGGAACCTGAACAAGTACCACCTCTTGTTGCAAAATTTGTTCATATGTTGACTATGGAATCACGGGTTCCTAAGAGATATATGACATTCTAATGGACCAAGACACTAAGGTCATTGATGACGAAGAGCCTCCAAAATATGAAGAAGCAATAAATAGTATCGACTCAGAGAAGTGGCATGACACCACACAATTTGAGATGGAACCCATGTACTCTAACCAGGTTTGGAACCTTCTGATTAACAACCAAGGTTTAGGCCCATAGATAATAAATTGATCTTCAAGAAGAAAATAGGAATAGATGGAACGGTGAATACTTATATGGCTAGACTAGTTACAAAATGTTAAATTCTAAGAAAACGAGTTAACTAGGATGAAACTTTTTCATAGTAGCTAAAATCCATTAGGATATTACTTGCTATAGATGCATATTGTGATTATAAGACATGGCAAATGGATGTTAAAACGACCACCTTAAATGGAAATGGTAAGGAATAAGTGTACATGAAACAACCTGAGGTTTTCAATCAGTCTATTAATGAACTTAAGCAAGCTTCTCACAGTTGGACAATCAAAGAGTTTGGTTCCCTAAAATACAGACAAATCATCAGCATATAAGAAGTTGAGGGAGAGTAATGTTGATTTTCTAGCACTTTATGTGGATGGCATACTATCATCGGAAATGATGTAGATATGTTAAATCTATTGAAGATTTGTTGTCACAAAACTTATCCTTGAATAACTTGTGAGAAGCAATCTATATCATGGACATTAGGATCTATAGAGATACATCTAACAGAATGCTTGGTTTGTCCCAATCAAGGTACATAGATATAGTGCTTAGAAGGTTTAGCATGGAAAACTCCAACAGATGACTCATACCAATGAGTCATGGAATTGTTTTTTTTTCCAAGAAACTACAACTAAAGACCAAAAGAGAGAGAGCATATAAGTAGGGTCCATGCATGCAATATTATGTACCATTCCTGATATTGTTCAAGTGCTTAAGTGTCACAAGCAGATATCAGTACAATCCATGAAGGTCTACAGAAGGTAATAATTTCTATCCTTAAGTTATATATAGAGTAGCAAAATGAAAGTTGAGGATTACAGACTTGAGCTTTCAAGCTGACCATGATGATAGGAAGTCCATAACAAGATATATTTTCATCCTGAATGGAGGTGCAGTGAGTTGGAAAAGTTCTAAACACCACAAGAGATACAACAACAGAGGCTATGTACTTTGCAGTTAATGATGCCATGAAGGAAGCTGTTCAGATTCGAAATTTCATCAATTATTTGGGAGTAATTCCTAGAATTGATCATGAAAAGAGAACATTAGTAGCTTACTGTCAAACATCAACTTGATCACTATGTCAAGCAATGGGCCATGTAATGAATAAAATAGCCGCACCAGCAACATAGTTCAGCAATTTAGCAGGGTACATTAGTAAATCCAAGAAAGGATCAACATCTCATCTAGCCAGCAGCAGTTCCTCCTCAAGTAACAGAAACTAGATTGACAATCTGTCAAGAAGAAGCTGAGCCAAGAAGAACATCAGAATCACCAGCCATTTCAATCTCCCTTGTAGAATTAACAGCTTCAGCACAGCCAACTCATCAGGCAGCGTCAGCACTGTCAGCTCAGACAGAATTAAGCTCAAGAAGTAACCAATGTAACAGCAATATATTCCAAGTCATGGCATCCCAACCGATCAGCTGCATCAGCAATCCCAGTGAAGCAGAGCTCATCAATCCAAGACCTCAATTCAGAATAAGTTGTCACTTTTTACTTGTATTCCATTTTAGTAATCCCATCTTTACAACTATATGCAAAGCTTATAAATAGAGAACCATCTAAAGCAAATAGCGGATTAGAAATGAATGAAATCTTAGTTTCTCCCTCAACTTCCATTTCTCTGTTTCTGCTTCTTTTCTCTCTGTACTCTATCTGAATTCTTCTTCTAAGTCTAATTCCTCAATCTCCTTCTCCTCACTCCCTTTAAACTTCATCTTCATTTCTTCTATACTAGCAATCAAATTGGTAATCTACCCACTTCATTACACAATGTTGTATTGTGACAACAATGGGCCATAGCTTTAGCTAAGGAACCAAGGCTCATCAACAGACTAAACATATTCTTTCATTGTTTCATCGTATTAGAGAGATCTATTGCAAAGGAGATGTAGAAATAAGTAAAAATATTTTCTTTAGACATTATAGCACATTCACGATGCCTTTGAGTCACCAATTATTTAATTGCCACTTAGAAAAATGGGTATGAGATATCATAGAGATGGGCTATATAGCAAGTGGGAGATTGTTAGTAGTGTGCCCTACATGCCAATCCATTGAATGAATTTGGAAACTATTTGTATTCAAATTTTTTTTAATATGGTAACTATTTTTATCATGTACTGATTACTTAATATATTCTTACATGATCAAAATCATTAGAATAGAGCAACATAATTGAAGAATCATGATAAGATCTTGCTCATGAGCTCTAATGTCATGTAAGCTCCATTCTTAAGTATTCCTAGATGTAAGATCACCATGACGGAGTATTAGTAATGCAGATAGAATAGTGCACATGATGTCAACTCCTTAAGGAGTGTGAATGAGCTCATGGCCATTCAGTGTAGTAGACAGTGACCAATGTGCAACTACTCATTTGAAAATGAGTTTACTAAATTAACTTAACAAAAATATTCTGGTATGGAGTTTTTTACTTACATGTCAACAAGAATTCTTTGTAACAGTTGTATAACTGATCCTTGAACTAGAGATTACCATAGTATTTATGTGTGAATTATCATACATAGACGCTACTGATATATATTTATTACTTCAATACATGGTGGTAGTAATCAGGCATAGTTTGAAGCATTTGGAGATAGATGAGTAATCAATAACGGAACAACTCCTCCTAGTACAAAGGAGAGATGCCCTATGTGACTGTTTGAGTTTATGATTACCGGCTCTTTAGCCAAAGCAAAATGCAAATTCAAAAGTTCTTAACTATATCAGCTGAATTATGTATCGAAGAAGTAAATGTACATAATATTTTGGGTTGACATTTGTATGCCAAAAAGAGTTGTTCAGGGCATAGGTTGATGGCAAGGCTATATTATCACTATAGCTCTCATAGAAATGTTCATTTTACTCATGGTCATTGACTTCATATCTTCTAGGTAGTCATGGCACAATGTTAGGCAGTACTCATGATCTGTAGAAGCCCTTAGTTAGTCATAACTAAACTTAAAAGGGAATTAAAAGAGTAGAACATCTTCTGAAACGTTGGACGAGATCTGACATTTGTCCTACTGCCAGGTTGATAGTGAACCTGAAATTCACACAATTATAGTTTGTTTACCTTATTATATCCGGAGAGAACATGTGTATACAGTGTTAACTTTCGGGGCATATGAAACCCATTTAGTAAGTAGAGATCCATGGTAGCAAGGAATTATAAGCTATACCTTCATAGAGCCTTTTATAGAGTCTTTTATGAAGAGGTAGTTAGACTTGTAAGTTCGACTTGCATGGACCTTTTTTACGAAGTCCTTTCTATGAAAAGGTGACTAAATTGTAGATGATGGGCATAATTGAGGCTAGGTGCAAATTCTAGTTAGATTAGGAGGACCCCTTAGAAGGTTCTAAATCTTATGACCCTTTCTTTACCTCCGCCTCTTCACCTACATCACTCTATTTATCTCCCTTACTCATTATCCATTTAATTGACACACTTTTGACTATCCATTCTCCTCAATATGGCCAGTTAAGAAAAATGGACTCTTGAGTACCCTGAAACTACAAGAACTCTAGATTTTCTATAACAGGCCACTTTCTCCCCTTTTCTAGTAGGTGTGTAAGACACCATTCTAAAGGGTTGAAATGTATAGCTAGTGTGGATACCTGAGAGATCATACACTGTGATATTCCATAGTTATATGATACCTCGGTATTATCACCCATCTGGCAAAGTATAAGAGAATTTTTTTTTTTTTAACATAACGATCTACATATCAAGGTATGCAAAGATTTTTTTAAATCTATTTGCAATATTATAATTGCAAATCTAATTGAATTAAGAGGTGATCTTACATTGGAAAATTAAAAATTTTATTTTTCTCACCGCATTTTGACACTCATCTTTCCCAACAGAGGGATCCAACATGGGCTAGCAGAAGAGATAAGGATTGAAATTAATGCAAGTATCCCATGGTGGACTTAAATCTCTATGTTGTGAAGCAACTGTGTTCTCATTTCCTGAATGCATCCTCCCCATGATGTAAACTCGAGTGATTATCTTCTTGGAAGCTTCCACCTGATGTCCACACTTAGCCTGTGCAAAATTGGGGTACCCACATGTACTTGACATCTATGTTTGCAGGATGTCCTCTGCAGACAGGAGGTCTACCTCTACTATCAACTCTCAAAAAGAGTCCAAAAGCTCTGCCTGTGCCTCCATCTCAGCACACTACCAAGTATAGCCAATCCTAGTCTGCTTCTCAGTTTTGGAATCAATATGTAGCAGAATTCCTACTGCACTTGCAACATAGCTTAAGCCTTCAAAGGTCCGAAATTCCAAAGGAACATTACAAAGGAATGGCCTTATGCTAGTCTCTCTGGATGGCCTTCCCTGGTATCCATGCTTCCAAAAAGATAGGCTTCCAAACAAAGCTCCAAGACCACCCTCAAAGACTCTTAACAAACCATCCTTGTTCAAGAATTTAGAAGAAAAATTGCTGAATTAACAAAACTGGACTCAAACCACAACTGCTCCAAATTTTTTTTTGCTTTCAGTTCAATCACCAGAAAAGCGGGGTTTTTTTCCTTCCAGAAAGTAGCCCACTAGCAAGGCTTCCCACTTCTTGACCCCCAGGTTAGCAATTTCTGATGGTCTGGTAATTTTTCTGGAACCTTGCTTGAAGTGTAGGTGGTAGATTAGTTTGGTGGGCTTTGCTATTAAGTTGGTGACTGAGCTGACAAACTGTGAGGATTATCAGCTAGCAGAGGAGGAATCTTGTTGCCTTTGCTAACTTCTGAATGGTTACGACATTATCTCCATGCTCACCTAATCCCAGCCTCTGAAGAATGGGGCTGGAAGTTGCAGCTTGGAGTGGTTTTACCAGGTCCAGTTGCAACGTTGCTTGAGAACATGCAAGGGAGGCCGGCTGGCCCCTAACCTCTTTTGTAACACAACAGAAGCCTTTCGGTCTTTGCAAACAGCCAAAGGAAAATGACTCGTATCCTTCCACAGAGCTGGAAATGGTGAAGCCTTTGTACTACCAAAGATGTCCTAAGGAACAAGTCTTGTAAACCAGCTGCCCCTCTTCCTCTGTTGTCTTAGAGTTTGAACACTCCCCCAAGTGTCATTCCATCGGAACCAGAGGAATCCAGGGACATAACATGTAAGATTGTTACAGCTGCTTGTGCTGGACAAGGGAGGATGGGACTCAAAGCAAGAAGTTAATTCATCTGAGCATAGAAATTACTGATTTTCTAGTAAGCCAAGGCCACAATAGAACTCTTTGAAAGCACCAAGGACTTAAAAAGGATCTCAGAAAGTTGGAAAGGGTACGAAGCATCTGACGTCACAGAGGCACGAGGTGAGCACAGAGGAGAAAAGGAGAGCAGACATCCACAGGAGTAGGCAGGGACATGAGTAGGAACGGAAGGAAGAGGAGTAGGTACAATGTAACAACTAGGAGCTTCAAAGACAAATGGAAGAAATGGAACAGGTTTCCCACGACCAAGGGGGAAGAATGGGTGTACAGGCAGAGTGGCAGAAGGCCAATTGGTCATGATGGGACTAGGAAGGAAGCTTGAAGAAGTCTAGAGAGAAAGCAGAGATTTTCACTATAACTATTATCCACCAAACAAAATGGAATTTACATGAATCATCATGTCCACAGCATAAAAAATCTCTAACCAGCTTCGTGATCCTAGCAGTGACCTTGGTAGTGGGAGAAGTGATAAATAGTAAATGGCAATAATACACAAAGTACTTAAATCTGAGACAACCAACTTTTGAAAGAGATTTTCCACTACAAGGCCAAATGCTTTTCTCTTTTTCCAAACAGCATCCCAGAGCAAAACTTCCTAGAATCTAGCACCAAGAGGCAAGCGTAAGTAGTTACCAGGAAGAGCACAATTTACAGCCTACAATATCAGCTAGAAAAGAATTGCCCCTCTCTCAACCAATAGCATTTCAGGCTTACCCCAAGTTGATTTTAAGACCTGAACAGGCCTCAAAACCATCAAAACCCAGTGAAGGTACAACAGATCTGAGAGGCCAACATCACATTTGATTATTGTATCATCCAGGAATATCAAGTGCAAAACAATCACTTCCTCCCAATCAATTTACTAACAGAGAAACCATCATGGAAACTTCTGTCAGAACTTTATTAAAAATATGCTAAGAAACTCCATCAGTAGGATAAACAGAAACATTAAGAGGATCACCTTTCATTAATCCTCTTGAAGCCAAAAAGAAATCCTTTGGTTCACCATTTATAAGAACAGAAATTTTAGGAGAAGATATGCACCATTCACTGCACTCCATCCATTTCTCTGTAAACGTGTCCTTCTTTTATTAGTAGAGAACCCAAAAATCAACATGATATATGCTTTTCAATATCTAGTTGGCACAAAATCACCAGCTGACCCGATTTCTAATGAGCATCAATGCAGTGATTTCCAATTAGTGCCATATCTAAAATCCCCTTTGTACAAATCCACGATGGAAGCTCAAAATCAGCTTGCCAATGAACCCCTTCAATCAGCCAATGAAAATTTTTTTTAATCATGGTACAATATTCCATCAAATACATCAGGTGGAAATCCTTAATATTTTTTGCTTTTCAGGGATAAGTGAAATGGATGGCACATTAAGAGAAAATACAAATTTAGCCTTACAATAGAACTTAGAGAAAAAAAATTTTCAACATATCCTCTCAGACAATAGCCAAATTATTCTGGCAGAAACTGACTGTAAACCCATCAGAACCCAGAGCATTGTCGCCCAGCATTTGTCTAGGTGACTCTATAATCCCATTTTCAGAAAAAAATCACAATGGAGTCATCACAACCAAGGACACTGAACTATATCCATTACATCTAGGTCTGATTACATCAGGTGCAGAAGACCTTAAATTTTTGTAGGAGCAAATCTCCCTTTTTGTTTTTGCAGGTTCTTCAATCAAGATTTATATAGAGTGTGAGACATAAGGTTGCCCCATTATGATTTGGAGGTCACATGATCAAATCAAGGAAACACTTTGTAATACTATGTGTAATGTTGCATAAATATGACATAGACCCCATGATGTAGGAATCTAATGTACTAGGTTGGTCTTCAATCAAAGAATCTCCAACTTTAAGCAAACTGATTTGGTGGAATCTCCTATAGGCTTTCACCATTTTGTGAAAGAACTATATTTATATCCCCCTCTTTCAGCCATAAGACCATGAAGTCCTGTATCCTTAGTCTATGAAATTTATTCCATATGCAATATCTCTTCAATTTTTATGTAATTCCTTCTTTGTATTAGTCTTGAGAGTTGAAAAAAGTTATCTTGAAAATTGCAATACATTGTACCTCCTCTAAAATGATTTAGAAATTTCCTTAAATGTTTCAGTTATAGCTCGTTGTCATATCTCTCCAGTGGTTTTGACTCAGGTTAATGCAAGTTTGAGCATATGGATTAGAACCAGTCAATTTGACAACGTTTAAGCCAAAAATATTATTTATTCTTTTTCCCGGAAAGGGCCTGACCATATTGAAATCAGAAAATTTTCGACGTGGACCTCAGAAATGGAGTTTCCACACCTTGGAAAGAAAAATCATGAACAACCAAAAGAGGAGACCTGAAGCATAGAGGTTATTGTTTAAACACAAAGACAGATAAAATCCTAACAAAGAAAGAAAAGGAAATGGAAATCTAGAACAAGCAATCAGATTTAAGTTTTGATGCATGCTGAGATTTTAGATATCTGAAAAATATGTGACGGACATGAAAGCATTCCTCAAATTATGAAGTAACAACTTCAAAATTCAAATTGGATTGGATCACTAACCCATTTGATGATTTGGATACGAAGTATAAGAATTTGTATGAGAGTGGAGAAATGGATGACTTTAACTAAATGAATTTTAAGAGTTTGTTCTAACAATTTAAAAGTCCTGTCTTGTAAGTTTTATCTTGCAACTAAAATAGCCATAAGGGTTGAAATGTTCTCTTGAAAATTGTGACACACTAAAAGATTCCACCGAGGTGCCTAGTACTCCTATACATGTACTCTAGGTGGAGTGTGCCAAACAAATTTGCAGAGAAAGGATAGATTAAGAATAAAGCGAATTGTATTGAATTGAATCAATTAGTCATTGCTAAGAATAAGACATGAATTTATACACTATAGCCTACAGAAACCTAAATAAGGTAAGTATCCTGAAAGGTTATTCTACCTAAAATCTAGAGAGATTCAAGAAACAAATTTAAAAAATTTAAAAACGTCATATTTTTTAACATCTCTCTCAAACTCAAGATGGGCTGCATACACTAGCTCAACTTTGAAAATTAACTCACTATTCTAGCAAGCAAAGGTAAGATGCAAAGGTCTCTTATGAACAATCTCCCTCTTGAAGGAACACCAAAGCTCTATGTAAAGATAAATCAAAACTCAACAAACACTAGAATATAGCAAACAGAAAAAAATACCCATAACTATCTGCGAATGGGAACAAAAACTAAACACTATCAAACAAACATGAACATTGGTTGTACAGTCTACCACAATTGAAATCATAACCCCACGCAATCAAATAAGCACAGACCCTAGAATGTGCAATTTCCTGCAACAACTAATCATTTTTACTATCTATTTGTTGTTATTCCTTTGGAGATTTCTTACTAATCATTTGGATTTATATTTGTATTTCACTTTTGCATGCATTCTTCAGGTATACAAGATATGATGCCCATATTCTCTATGTGCTGTGCCCAAAAGAAGAATTTTATAGGTAAAAGGAATAGAATCCGGACACCACAGCCCAGAGTGAGATGGAGTTCAGCCAGCTGCATACAAAGATAAGGAAGGAAAGAGCTTTAAAGATTTACACAGCCAAATATTGTGTTAGAAAAAGATTGGAAATCTGCTGCTTTTTGGGGGGGAGG
>JAODPA010125804.1:34139-45524 GCA_025585075.1 Nepenthes mirabilis
AAAATATTCTATATACAGATTTCATAACTAGACACCTTAATTCTATCAAGCTCACGCTTGTGCCTTACATCTTGCGCCAGACCCTAGGGAGTATTAGGGACCCTTTGCACCTTAATACATCTTGCAACTTTAACAACACTACATGATATAAACATAGGTTTCAAGAGCCTTAAAAAAAGCTTAAAAGCAACTTGGACACGAGCTATATTTCCTAAGGCTAACAAAATATAAATATCCCTAATTACCTTAAAATATAGCATGATAAAGTAGACTCTTAAAATCAAATATACTAAGTATCCTGTATCTATAAAATTATACCATTATTGTTCTACACAAAATAATACAAAATAACATAATCTTTTTACCGTAAGTCTTTCATCCTTTCCCCTAAATTTTCATCATTCTCCTATTGTTGGAAAAAATACTCCACTTTGAATTTTAGGAAGGTGAACAATGATGAACAACAGATAAAATAACATGTCCGAAGCAAAACACCTACTATCAAACTGCGTATGGCATAAACTCTCATGGTATAATATATTAACAAATACGATATGGACCTTGGTAACTAGGAACTCATTCACAAATTAGAAAATCAGCATGCTCCACATCCTCAAACTTTGAGAAGATTTTTCTTTTTGTTTGCCACATACTTCAAAAAATGCCTTCATGCAAACATCTTCTCCTTATTCTTCATGGATAGCTTCTTCAAGGGACTCTACATCCAACTCTGACTCATTCACATCTTGTTGAAACCTTCATCCTTCCTGTCTATTTAGCTTGATGGATTTTATCCACAAGCTATCAAGAATTGCAGCATTATAGCTAGCCATCAGCAAAGTATTGTGGCAATGTCACGGCTTTACATGCAATTTCACAGATCAATAGTTGTTGGGAAGTTTCAAGTGTCCTCAAAGAATTAGGAACCAGAGCTTGATTAATACACAACCACAAGATGCTTGGCTAGCAAACTTAATTTCTAACTGACAACAACCATCATAGATGAATCTCCATTGGATAGCAAATTTTGCAAAAAGAACATCTTTACATGAATAAAATTGGACATGGCGATGAAACTACTCGAACCACTAAGCCTTAAACTTTCGTCTAAATACACTTTGAATAGTACTCAAGTAGTAATGGGATGGAACTCATCATAAAAAATCAACAATTACAAGTGATCTCAATATCAGCATTTTGAATCCTCTCTAATACTGTTTTTTTCTACTGTTTTTTCCAGCTGCTTTTTTCTTTGTATAATATAAGCCCCTAGATCTTTAGAGTTAGATTATTTTCATATATAGAGAGTTATTTGTATAATATAAGCAGCTGAGTTACCCCTATAAGGAATATACCAAAAAAGACATCCTTCAACATATTCCTAACAGAACATTCTTTTTCCATTCTAACAAAGTGCATTGATCTTGAACAGCATAAATCACTCTTCTTCTACAAAATTGTCAAAGTTTAATGTAGAAAGATAAGGATGTGAAGATGATGATTTTGCCACAAAAATCTAATCTGAACATGAGAATGAGATGTAGGTGATGCATTTGATGGCACAGAATATTCAATGAGATTGGTAAGGCAGAGATGAAGTCTCTTATCTCTGTTTTTTGAACTTATTCTTCAGTGTTGGTTGGCATATAGAGTGGATGAATATGAAATTTTGTAAGATGTAAATATTCAAATAGTAATGGAAAATGATATCTTTCAAATCAATAGACAAATTAATATAAATGGATGAAAATAGGGAGTAAGAAGAGGAAACTAGACGAGGAAAGGGACATCAGACAGCAGGGTATCCATTCTTCTAGTAAACTTGAATACAGAGCATTAAATAAGGTAGGAAACAACTTCGTGACCAAAGCTATACATCATAAGATCTAAATAATTCTAGTCACAAGAAATAAAAAGATGCCATATGATGCTAGAGGGGAAGATTTGGAAATTGTCATTCTTAGGATTTACTCCATTAGTTGTAGGACAGGCCCCTCCCCTCCCCTCCCCTCAGTGCAAAAGCGCCTATTTTTCCAAAAGCCACCATGCAGCCACCCTAGAGCCAATCTTAGCATTGTTGACCACCATAGGCCATTCTCTTATCACGCAAAGTTTGTGAGCCACACCTTCCTCCTAATTGTCTCTGTTTTGTAAGATAGAGTGACCTTGAGGGTTTAGACTTAGGTCACCTAATAGACATTAGCCTCCTCTTTATAGCCTAAATTTGGATTTAGATGCAGCTGCTTACTTCAAGTTCTATTCCTCTTGTGTTCGAACTTCAAACAACAAACACAGTTTATTTTGACGTAGACCTTAATCACCCTTTCTTATTTGATGCTTTCATGAATCTAATTTTTTGAAAAAAAAAATCTAAATATCATTTGATTGAATAGTTGATCACCCAGTCCCTTGTTGTCTAAAGGAGTCCTCCACTTCAATCGGTAAACTTTTCACAAAAAGTAAAAATATAAGATAACAAATCCAGAGTTCCAATAAGATTTCAAAAAAATGTCCCAATTTCAAGTTGATTATGTTACACTTCTTTCTCAAAGAAAGGCGATCAAACAATTTCCAACCATGGTCCTTGAGGATCAAATCATCCATATAATATATAAAGAAAAACTTCAGATATTTAAACACTTTCTCATTGAATAAAATCCCAATTCCAACAGCGGTTTCATTAAATATCTTACAACTAGAATTTCGACTTTTTCTTTTAATCCAGATCCACCACCACCGTGAACCTACATGAGATTTAGGGATGACACACTTTTTGATTGTTGGATGAAACCCAAGTGCAAGCAGAGGAGAACACTAACCTCAATGAGTTTTAAAAGGAAACAAATGTCAGTTATGATTGTTTTGAATCACATCCTTCTCTTGAACCTCCGGTCCTTCTACTTCAGACTTTCAGCTTCATTTAGTATCATGAGTCTCCTCTTGCTGGCAAGTACTAGGAATAGTGTACCAACAAGGTGGCTCAATTCTGCAATCTATGTCATGAAGCCCCAAAAGAAAGGGTAGTTTCTGGTTGCATCCTTAGTCATGGGGGGATCCCCAAACTCTCTTGTGTACCGCATAACAAATATGGTTCTTAATGTAATATCTTATGCAGAGTGAAACTGAACTAAACGCATGCCAGGCTATGCATATCAGACAGAAAACCTGATAATTATGGTTGCATCATTATTCACTTTCTAATTCTTCTTTTCTTTAAGAATTGTGGACAAGTTTAGACACGAGAAGTGGTGCAAAAAAGAAAGAGATGGAAATTATACCCTCACTTATTTAAATAACTGCAGGAGGGTATTATAATTGGGATTATTATGTACTCTATTGTATTTTAGGTATAATTATAGAGATATTTTAAGTACAATTTATTCTATTTTAGATTAGGAAATTACAATCCACTAGAATTAGTTTACTTACTTTTCTTGTTTCCAAGCATCTTAGCCAATAAATACATCTGTCTGTTCTTGATTAATTAAGTTGGTGTCACACAAAATTTTTAGTCAATTTTCCAGTCCGGTGCCAGCACTGGATCCTGCAATACAAACAAAATAGACTTCCCAAAATAAGCAATACTAACTAGATATCCTCAATCCCTAAAATAATAGAAATACCATAAACAGTAGTACTAGTCTTTCATCCTTTCTTCCATTTCTCCAATATCTAGTCTGCAGGGATTTTTCATGAAAAGATATAGCAGAACAACAAAATCGACAGCATAAAAGGCATACAACAATGCCCCACAACCTTCCCTGTCCTCTAGACCCTTACAAGTAGCACATATTTTTGGCTTAAAGTGTACTTCAACTCCTCATTATATAACCAAAATTCAGTTCCATGAGATCTTATGCCATCCAAGGACTACAGAGAAAACAATACTACTGAAAGCACAGGAAATTTCCTTTTCTATAGAAGTGCTGACATCAGGCTTACCTTATGTCTATCCTCTGCAAAGAGCATCCGCACATCACCCATGTAAGAGAGGCTACAGATTTTCGCATAAAGATCTTCCTGCATGAGCATAGAATAAAAAATACAACACAAATAGTCCAAAGAAAATGAGCAGGTGACCAAAGCACACCTCAGTGAGATTGGAAGATAAAAGGAGTAAGGCAGCAGATGTTGCAGCTCTTAAATTAAAAGAGTTGATATGTTGTACATCCAAGCTATCTGCGAGAATATTAACCTCCAGAAAACAAATTCAAAATATTTGCTTGAGAAAAGGAAAACCAACAAGCAATGGTAAGTATATTTGCTAAATACTGTAACAGAGTAATCACCACAGCAACTTGAAAACCAAATTATATATTCACAGTTAGGAAGAGTAATGCACGGGCAACCTCAAGTAAATATTTAAATCAAATCTAAGGGAGAACATAGGTGGATGAAACTTGAATTTGGTCATCAGATTCAGATAATAACATACAGGTTTCTGTAAACGGCCACTCAAATAAAACCTATCCCAGTGCAATATATCTTCAATCAAGTCATGCATTCTGACAACCCCATATTTCAAAGTCTGCCATCAGAGAAGAAAAAGGACAAAGTCATGATTTGAAGGAGACCCCTCAAAATGCATACACTCATTTAGCATATGGTAATCACCATAATATGCAAATTCAAAACATAACAGACAGATTATAAGAGGTCTTGAATGGTCAGTACCTTGCTATTCCAAGAAACAAATGGATTAAAGTGAACTCCTACACCAATTTCATCAGCAATTTCAGTTATCTAACAAAGAGATAACCATTCCTCAACATTTCATAATCAACGGAAAAAAAGAAATTCCATAAAAACTAGAGAAGAAACGGAGAGATAGATAACCAAACCAAGACAGATAAGTTGCGGAAATCACCAGCTTTGCACCACCAAGGTACGCCATCCATGAGGCATAGTGACTGCTGTTCATTTTTAGATTCTTGATTGTAGGAATAAAGAGAAATTAGAGAGATCTCTGCATCAGTTAATAATTTGCTCATTAGAGTGCCCTAAACAGAGATCCAGAATTGAAGCCCACCTCTGAATGCCATTCTACAGGATCTCGAACTCCTAGAATGTAATCAATCATGCACATCTAACAGCAGAAAATCGACACAAGAGAGAAGAGAAGAAGAAATTGATATCCCAAATTAGTAATCTCACTCACTCTAAGCAAAGCATAAGAAAACAAATATCTGAAATTAAGGCAAAGAAGATTGAGAACCTTATCGTGATTGCTTGGATGTAGACTAGAACCATAAATACAACAAAACTCCACAGAGGGGAGAATAGTCAGCAGTCCAGAAAGCTCCTCTTTGTTCTGGTTATCCATCTCTAAAGATGCAACCTGTGAGCCGCACTAGGTGAAAATGAAACTAGTTAATACACACATCATGAAGTCAACATCAAACACAAACTACTATTGGCGGAAATAACAATAAGGCTGCATTGTAATGCCACTGATAGAAGATTGGATTAACTTGGTGAATGGTGGTAGTTGCAGTAGGTAGAAGACCAACCTCTCATCAAGCAGTTCAATGGAAACCTCGTCTCCTGTTTGAAACTAGAAATTTTGAAGGAAACGAAAATAATAAGGAAAAAGAAAAACTCATTTTCTTTGATTTGCTTGGATGTCCAAGAAAAATCACATGTAAAAGGAAAATAAGATTTCTGTAAAACTAGTTTCCTTTGTTAGGTTGTAAAATGAAAAATAAGAGGAAAAAAAAGCACATTTTCCTTCTGGTAAAAGAGTTGATATAATGTTGTCCTATGAGTATTTGAAAAACTTGACAATATAGTGTAGTTCAGCTACATTGTGAGCTGCATTTACATAACTATGCTTTACCAAAATAATATAGAAGACCCATACAAATGAACATCAATTTTAAAATAATTCCTCAAAGTGGTAACTAAGAATGGAATGAAGAAGCCCCTATCCCTCAATACAAAGTGCGTGTCGAAATGTGAAGTGGCAAAGAAAAAGATGTCATAGTTGGGGTTTTGAATTAGAATATTGCTACCAGATGAAGCAACAAATTTAAAGATATGCAAGCACTCCAAGGTATACCCTATGGAGCCAACCACTTGGTAGCCAAGTTGGAAAAGCATCTCCCTCCTCAAATGGTGGGGAGTTCAAGCCTAGTGCACATCATAGTTGGTAGCTTTCCCCCCACTCTTCATCCACTACGGAGAAAGTTATATAACCAAGTGCCGTTTATGATTTAGCATTTCGACATTACTATTATAGATTAAAGGGTTCACATCGAGTACTAAACAACTGAAGAGCTCAACCCAAAATCACAAGAAAAAGACAACTTGTTTGGTTAATCCTCTTGGGCATGCTCATCATTGGATCAAGGCTTTCATGTGCCAACCCATTGGCATAACAGTACTTTTCAACATACAACAAGACTTCTCGTCATTCTATCTTTTCCAAAACGTATGTCCTCTTTGAAGCAACAGTAGGACGTGCAAGTGAAATGTGAAATGTGAATATCAAAAGTCCATATTATCTACAGGACGGTTCACATATATGAATATAGAATTCTAATAAGAATTCTATATTTCAGATATGCCTAAAAATAACAAAAGCAGAAATGACAACAAAAGACAGGCAATTATACAGGAATATGTAATTATAGACTTGTAAAAGACTCATCGAGTCAGATGATAAATTTTACGACACAGCAAAACCAAGATGAGGAATATGCATATCCAAATTGTTTAATGGTAAATGGATATGATCTGTCTCTCACATAAACAATGCAATGGATTTTTTTACCTTCTTTTTTTTCTGGAACACTGAAAATGATTTCATTGAATACAAGAAATGTGTTCAGCATTCACAAGAAAGAAGAGATGGCCAAGAAAATCTTCATGCATCAAAGAAAGAGAATATGACTATGTATTGTTCTAGCAGACTGGAGCAAATTATGTGTGATCATTATTCCGAGTTCAAGTTAAACTTTGATTCAATGCTTTCCAAGGCATGCTTAGAAGCCTTTTTTTTAACATGGATTATGCCATATACTTGAAATTCTATATGATTAACATGCGTGGACTTAATTTGCATAATCTAATAGATTTTCTCATGTAAGGGACGATTGGTTTAGGCTATAGCATAATGGGCTGCTAGAGTTGGATTTTGCCACCATGCCTTGTGATCTATTTTTTTTATTCAATTGCTTTCAACACAGAGAAGTCTTGATAGCACATTCAAGACTTGTGAGTTAGTGAAAAACTATATAAAAGTTTCATGCCTTAGTGGAAATTGTGGAGTCATGCCATTATAGGATGGAAGAGTTAGTGCAACACTAAGAAGCCTTGCATTGCTAGGTGACTTCAGGACTGAAGTTAGTAGAGGTACAACATGCATGCTTACAAGGCATTGTTGGTGCATGCTTCCAATTATCTGTGTCTTATGCGGAGGAAAGTGAAGAAGGTTCCTAAGGGTCCTATAAATAGGTCATATTTAGATCTTTGGACTCCCTATAAAAGCCCCTCAACTGAATGGGAATGAAAGAGAGAGTTTGTGTGAGTTTCTGAAGAAAGGTGAAGCCATTTAGAAGAAATCAAATAAATAATTCGTGATCTTTTCATTGCCTTCTAATTGTATATAAGTTTATAATGAAGAAATAAAGAAGATATAACGGAATTTTGAAGATGATTTATTATGTTGAAGTAACGCGAATCATGCTTGAGCCATAAGAAGTTCAAGATAATACCATGAAACACCTATTGGTTTAAGTATTGATTATATTAAATACAAGATGTAGAAAAAATTTCAATGATTAAGCCAATATTTTAAATCTTATCATGAAATTTATGACTTTATACTAATTTTTAATAAGAAAATGTGCCCAAAGTAATCACCCAAAGTTTTATGTTTAAAAAATTGTAGAGTTAAAATAATAATTTAAATTAATTACGTTGATAAATGGGTAATAAAGTAAAAATTAAAAATCGCTAAGTTGTGATTAAGTTCCTAAGTGTTAGGAACTTGAAATAAATATCACAAAGTTTGGCTTAGTAATAAAGGTCATCACTTTGGTAAATTATTGGAACAAATAGGAAGGGGTGGTGAGGCATGGAGTTCATCCTCAGTCTGAATCAAGATCAACAAGTAAATTTGAGGAGTATTAAGTCCAAAAGTAGAGTTGATAAATGTTGAAATATGGAAATGATGGAAACTTTGGTTTAAGTGGAAAGAAATCATCCAAATGAATGCCTTTGAACAAGTCCTTGGCCTCCTTCCTTTTAAATTTTTATTATTATCATGTTCTTCTTTATGGATATACTATGAACAATGTATATAGATACTATAGAATCCAAAAAGATCGAACCTATAGAGGCCTTAGTGTAGACTCCCACGGACAAGCCCTTTCACTCCATTAATAATGGAGTCATTTTGATATGTCGTTATACTTACTTCTATTTCTGGCAAAAACTATTGTATGGATTTAATTGTTTATAGGTTAAGTTGAGACATGTCCAACTGTAGACATACATAATTAGTAATATATATTATTTTAGTCACCAGCAATCGGAAAGTGGAAGGAGGTTGGTCGATGGTGTTAGAATATAACTTGGGATTCTTATGTACATTCATAGTTATTGTTATATTCGTTCTTATGTCATGATTTTACTTATCAGGCATTCAGCTCACTCTCCTCATTTCCTTCCCCCTAGTATAGCAAGAATTATGTACCTCTCAAAAGCTTCGGGTGATGGAAGATCTCGTAATTTAGATTGCATACCATCTTTGTACTTATAAAACTCTTGATTGAGTTTTCTTTTGATGACATTTTGTAAGTTAATCTGTAAAAGGCTGTAACAAATCCTAAGTTGTATAATATGTTTTGAACGTTTTATGGAAAATAAGATGTTTGCAAAAAGTAGCATGGAAGTAAGTTTTGCGGTGTCATACTCCAGGATTTGGTCAGTAGTAACCCTAGGTCGTGACATTGTGAGCTAAACAATTAGCACTGTTGTGCACAAATAAGCAGTGAAATATCAACACAAATCCATAATATATTCTACCAGCAAGCTTATTGCTGCATTTTAATTACACCCTTCCCAGATTGATTCTCCCTCAACCTCACAACAACTAGTACCTTCTGTTAGAAGCCAATTTTCCTCTCATCAAGACACACAAGTGCCAAGTTAATAACTGTCTTGTTTAGATGCCTGGGGAAAACCACCAATAGGACCTCCTCTAACTCCTGCTGCTGAGTCTTTGTTTTGTTCAACCCACCAATTTCTCTAAAACAATGCAATGCTCATCCTCTACATCCTCAAATTATCAACCTCTACATCAAAATCTTTTTTTAATTCCTAAGTTGGAGAGAAAATCTCATTAAGACTATGACAACAGAACCCAGTATGAAATCCGTCTTTCAGCACATCTTGCCAAGCATCCTTTTGTGAAGTTACATTGAAAATTAGGTGATTTGCATTTTTCAACTGTCCTTGACACAATTAGAAAGTATTGTCAACTAATCTCATCCATTTTAACAGTCTTTACATAGTAATTTGTTGTGCACCATAAGCCAAAGGATAGAACTGTTCTTGGGTAGAATCTTTTGAAATAACAGACCATCACTCAGCAGGACTATGCATTTGGAAGGCCATAAGCAGCTTTGGTACAATGAGGACCCAGTTTCCATATTCTATTGCCTTTACCCACCCCCATTAGCTCTAACTGCACCTCTTCACTAATCTTGAGAAGTTTCTTGAAAGTGCAACTGCAGCTACCAATATTAATACACCAGATATCATCTCTTTTGGGCTAAAAATCATCAACTCATTCTGCAATGTATCCTTTCCTCAAACATAATGTCCAATAGCAAAATTGACCACAGAAATCTTCCAATCTGTCCCTCTACCTTTTATCAATTCGTCCCTATGAAAACAAGATGAAATTAAGGTTAATCCACTCCCAACAACAAGAGAAGTAGAACAGTTACCAGAAACAAATTTACAAAACCTATGAAGATCATTCCATGATGTTTACTTTACCAAAGACAGAGATCATGGGATGGCATTTCCTATATAATTCAGTGGCTCCTCCCAAACATACCCTCTGTAATGTAGACAAGTCAGCCTTCTTCCAAAGTTCCCACCCCAAAGGGTTAAAAACACAAGACTTGAGGAAGCACCCACTTCAATATAGAAAGCTTGAGGAGGATGGAGCACCACTCCAAAACAACACCCATAAAATCACCCACAGAGCTCTCAAAAGTTAGCCACTCTTGGCTTGTCCCTAGCGCACAGCTGACATCTTTGTATAGGCAGTACACATCCTCAACCAATTGCTGGAATCTCTACTCCATCCTCCACCTATGGATGGTTTGGTCAAAGCTCTGGAGCATTCTCTACAGTACCCCCCCACTCCACATTCTGCAATGAACATTCTAGAGTAAGCATATGTATCCTCCCTTGTTTTCCTTTCTATAATACCCTAGGCCATTCTACAACTTCCTATAACAATATAGGTAACTCCCACCTCTACACGTACATCATGTGGGCATCTTCTATTTGTATGTCCCGTCTAGGTGATACGTATTCTCTATTCTCGTTGGCAGCTTGCAACACTAAGCATGTTTTTCAATTCTATTAATCTTTTACATAGAACCCGTTCTTCCAATAAACACACGGTTGAAATAATTAAAATAAACATGGACAATGAAGCATAAAACTCACTTAGGCCTTTCACCAAACAAGTTTTAACGAAAAAGATAACAAGAAGAAAAGGAACCAGGGCAAAACTACACGAGTGAAAAATTATATGAACCAAAGCATAGGGAGATCATTCTATATCTGTTTGTTTGCCCAGAGACTTGAGCACCTTTTAATACAGCTGTTTTTTTGCCCCACACAATCGGTTCTTCAATTTAAAACACGTTATTTGAATAATTAAAATAGACTTAGACAATGAAGCATAAGCCTTCTTAAGGCTTTTATCAAACAAGTTGTACGCTATCCCTGTTTCTATAATCCAACCTGATTAATGAAAATCTATATGCACTATTATGATACTTATTTCAGAAGCAATCTCGGCCGCCGCAGAGCACAACTGGTGATATTTGCCTGTTACCTTACTTGAAAGAGTTCAGCCGCTGGTCTTCTGGCGATGAGATGTGACTGCGAAGGGAGGGGAACAGTGACAGGAGGTGGACGAGAAGGGACAGAGACAGAGATAGAACCGGAGAACCAGAAGCAGGGGTTAGAGAGGGGGGAGAAATCGATCTTGCCACGAAAACTCAGGCACTTAAAGAACCCGAAGATACAAAAGAGCAGCTCAAGGCGGAAGAAGGGGGCGAGTGGGGCTGCCACGCGCCTGAGCGCCGCAGCCCAGCGCATTTCTCTTAGATTGAAATTTAACGTATAAATATT
>JAODPA010125815.1:0-17480 GCA_025585075.1 Nepenthes mirabilis
TATAAGAGTTTCAGTTGTGTTGGAAAAGTAATGTTAATATTACTAGGTTAAACTTCGCACCCTCACACGTCTCATCCATCTGGCCAGTGGCTCCTCTCTCTATCGCGCTCTCTTTCTCTCACATCTCTCCTTTATTTTCCATTTCTTCTCCATCGGTACAATACATCAGGTCCTCCACGAAGGTCTCTCTCTCTCTCTCTCTAAGCCGTTTCTCCTCTGTGACGGAATCTCACAGCTGGCGGGCCGTTATTCCTTTCTCTCGTTGTCTGCTGGTTCCAGTACCATTATAATGCTACTCCTTTGAAGCTGTCCTCCACAATTCCTCCTTGCCCTTTTTCGCTTCAAAGAGAGGGAAGCACTCTCTTTCCGTCTCCTCCTGCTGGGGGTTCCGCGGACAGAGGTTTGAACTTTTACGAATCCACTCATCCATTTATCCTTTCAATCTCTTGATTTTCAATTTCTTTGTCTTTTTCTAAGCAGAGTGGTTGAGAAGCGAGTTGATTGAAGATCGATAAGGAGAGTTGTTTTCGTTTTGGCATATATAGAAAATCATGTTTGATCTTAACATTGGTGTCGCTTCTGACAATAATTTGGTTCACAATGAGAAGAAGACTGACGAAAATTTGACAGTAGAGAAGCTTCCGGAGAGTTCCGAATTCCAAACGGAGTTTTCTGGAACGTCGAATTCCTCCTCCGTCGTCTTGCGCGGTTGTGGCGACGAAGGCTCCAACAATTCCTCCGCTGGCCTCAATTTTGATGTCTTCCGAAAGCTTAAAACGTCCGATGATGCTGACGACGAAGTTGACGAAAATTTTCCATGTTCTGAGTTCGTTACCAAACAGTTTTTTCCGATGATCGGAGACGGAGGCGAAGGCAGAGAAGAAGTGAGTCGCGAGTTGTTGGAGTCTAGAGTTGGATCGTTGCACACCCAGTGGCTGAACCTTTCCGCGTCGGGCGAGCAATCGGACTTGAGAACTCTACAGCAAAAGCAGCAGGTGAGGAGGAGTAGGAGAGGGCCAAGGTCTCGGAGCTCGCCGTACCGGGGAGTGACGTTCTATCGGAGGACCGGCCGCTGGGAATCTCATATTTGGTAACACTTTTGTTTGATTTTTGTATTGCTTTAGATTCATTTCATGTGATTGGTCTGCACAGCATGTGAATGCGTCATTATATGGATTGTTTTTTCTACGTATGCAGGGATTGTGGGAGACAGATGTATTTGGGTGAGTAAATGTTTGTTTTGATTAGGTATTGTTCGGAAAGATGTTGGAATTTCTTTTTTCGTTAAGAATATGTTAATATTTTTGTTTGATTTATACTTGGGGATAATTTGGTCAGTGAATTTGGTTATTCTGGTGTCCTTTTCCATTTTCAGGCGGGTTTGACACTGCACATGATGCCGCAAGGTAGGATTTACGCATATATTGACTTCTGAATTTTATAGTACCACAAGGGTTGAAAGTTCAAAATTGTAGGATAACTGTTATAGTTACGGAGGCCCCTCTTTCCTTGTTCTCGTAGCACCAGATTTTTTTTTTATATATATATACGGGTATTTGTTTGTATATGTTCTCATTTTCGTCTTATTAATCTCAGAGCGTATGATCGGGCTGCAATTAAGTTTCGTGGAGTTGATGCTGATATCAACTTCGACGTAGCCGATTATGAGGAAGATATGAAGCAGGTGTGATAGTCAAGATACTAAGTTTCTGCTATTTCTAGCCTTAATGTTAGTGCCAATTTTTCTCTCCGTGATGACCGTTATGTTGAGACTGGGTTTCATACCACTAACAATACATTGATTTGCAGATGAAGGACCTGACCAAGGAAGACTGTGTGCACATACTTCGTCGCCAAAGCAATGGTTTTTCCCGGGGCAACTTAAGGTATAGAGGTGTGACACTACAAAAATGTGGCCGATGGGAAGCTCGAATGGGCCAATTACTTGGTAAAAAGTGAGCATTCTTTTAAGCTCCCGTGGTGTCCTATCCTAGCACAATCTGAAGTCTCCGTATTATAATTTTCACATTAGCCATGACATAGCTTATCCGCCCGAGATAGTAATGACTTGCTCATCTGAGAGTCAATGGTTAGGGGAAATGCTTAGGAACCCAGTTTTATCTGTCGATAAATTATGCTTGGCTGCTGGTATTTATATCTCGGCTAGAAGCTGCAAGATTCCGTGTCATCATAAATTTAACAATTCTTCAATACGGAGTTTTAGATTTGTCTATTGTATGGAACCGAGCAGTAATATCTGTTATGTTTTCTGAAATACAGGGCTTACGACAAGGCTACGACACAGTGCAATGGAAGAGAAGCAATAGCCAATTTTAAGCCTAATACCTATCGAGAGATACCAATGTTAGCCACTAGTGGGGGTACTATTTCACCTTAATTTTTCGCTCTGACTTCCAGTTGCACGTGTAGGTTTATCTTATCTAGTATGGAGAATTTTAATTCGTTAATGTATTACATTTTGCGGCAGAATGAGCAAAAAAAGGGATCCTTTCAGTCGATAAGATAAATGTATGCCTCTGTTTTTAGCAGGTGGTGGACATAATCTTGATCTGAATCTGGGGATTTCTCCTCCTTTAGAGGGTCCGAAGGGAACTGTTGGAGCGTGGAATATCAATCTGCATCATGGTTATTCCCAACTTGCTGATGGAAAGATCTCGGTAAGCGTGCGAAGGCACTGGTTATATTTTGCATCATCTGTTAAACCTTTAATGCAACAGATGACAAGAGGAGTTAAGATCTGTGATTATCAATTTTGACTTCAATTGTTCAAATGGCAAGTTTATCAAAGACAACCACACACCCACCAAAATCAGCCACTATTTTTCAATATTTGACAAATCAGGCAAACATGACTCAGAGAGAACTAGATCAAGTAGAAGAGATTATGATTGAACTGAACACAAAACTAGATGAAGCGGAAGAGATGATGATTGAACTGAAATTGCCATTAACTTCTGATTGGGCGAGATCACAAACATGGATCAGATCAAAATAATGAGCACATTATAGTAAGCACACGTGAGAGTAAAAGGGAAATGGACACTGGATTCAAACCAGTTCCCGCTCAACGGAGTATGTATTTGTAGGATTCCTTCACTATTGATGAATTCAATTTCGAATTCCATTCAGTTCACCAAGAACCTAAACTTCTGATCTACAGAATGTAACAACACTCAGCACTTCTTATGTGATCACCTGCAGCAAATGCAACTCACCTGGAGCTAAGCTTAACTCATGTGGAACTAAGTACAAAACGGAGTTTTAGCTAAAACCGTCAAACTCTCATAAGTTTACTCGCCTAGAGCTTTTTGACCTCAAAAAGAGAATGCTCTCAATCACAAAATAAATTGATGAAAAAAATGACATCACTTTAACCCACTAAATTAAACTCTCATAGCAAAATTTTTCTGACAACCTGTGGGGGCTATCACCATTCCGGCTATCACAAGATGGGATTGGTGCACGATCATCTATCTTGCGCCTATCATATGTTGATTTTTCTATTTCATCAGGAATGATTTTCGCTCGATTGGCTCTCATACGAACCTTTGACTATCATCTAGTGAGTTCAATCGCTCTGCTGACACTTTAACCACATTGGCTAACCTCTCACAAATATCGTGTGAACCTCTAGTGCACCCAACTACTCGGCCAGCCCTACTTGACATCTTCGACCAAGCGTGTCATTGGATGTCATGTCAATGGGTGTAGAACTCACAAGATAGTGACCTAAAAACTTAGCAAAATTTTTCTGACAACCCGTGGGGGCTATCACCATTCCGGCAATCATTCGACATGCCTTAAGTTTTTCTTTTTGCACCATATTTGTTATCATATCTGACTCATTATTTTTGATATTTACTTTATCGAGTAGCAATAACTTCGAATCAATTACATTTTTCACCCAATGATATCGAATATTGATGTGTTTTGATTTGTGATGAAACGACAAGTTCTTGCAAAGATGAATGACGTTTTAATTGTCACAAAGTACCTCACACCGCTCTTGCTTGAAGTTGAGTTCCTAGATGAGCTTCCTCATCCATAATATTTTCTTATGCACTTCTTTCACCGCAATGTATTCAGTTTTGTTGGTAGAGAAAGCAACACATTTTTTACAGCCTTAATTGTTAAGGCATAACTCCTCCCACAAACATAATAAGGTAACCTGAAGTGAATTTTTGAGAGTCAATATTACCTATCATATTGTTGTTATAGTACTTGACCAAAAAGGCTTACCATCGCTAAAGCACAAATACATCTTGGAAGTACTTTGAATATACTTTAGTATCCAATTCACTGTAGACCAATTTTCCTTTTTGAAATTGGAAAGGATATGATTGACAATTCCAATCATATGAGTTATGCCCAGTGTCATACACATCATCATATATATCAAACTACCAACTGTCAAAGAGTAAGGAACTTGGCTTATCCTAGCCTTTTCATCGTCCATAAAAAGATTTTGTTTAGTGCTTTGTTTAAAATGATTGGCAAATAGAGTACTAATCGGTTTGAACTTCTCTATAGCTTTGGACTTTTTTGTGTTGAAGCGTTGGAGCACATTTTAAATATAACTTTCTTGGGATATCAACAACTTCCTTTTTAGTCACGAAAGATTCTTACACCAAGAATTTGCCTCGTTGACCCGAAATCTTTTATAACAAAAGATTTTCTAAGCTGCTTCTTCAACTAATCAATCCGGGATGCATTCTGCCCGACAATGAGTATGTTGTCTACACAGAGTAGAAGGATAACAAAATCCTTTTTTGAGAACCTTTGAACGAATACGCAGTGGTCTTAAGTAGATTTCCGGTAACCTTGACTCACCATCATTAACTCAAACTTCTTATATCATTATCTGGAAGCTTGCTTTAGCTCGTAAATGCTCTTGTTTAAGCAGTATACTATATGCTCTTTTTCTTTAATTTGAAATCTTTCTAATTGTTCAATGTAGATTTCTTTCTTAAGATCGTCATTGAGGAAAGCTATATGGACATTCAATTGCTTAATTTCTAGATCAAGGGTCGCATCTTATTCGAGAACAACCCTAATGGAAGACATCTTCATAACGGGAGAGAAAATCTCCTCAAAATTGATACTTCTTCCATTGGCCAAACCGTTTCATAACAAATTTCACCATGCACCTTGGTTGAAGGTTGTTCTCATTAGATTTCAAGCAGAAAACTCACTTGTTCTTCAATACTTGCTTGCCATTAGGCAATTTGATCAGCTTAAAAATGTGATTTTCATGTAGAGATTTCATTTCATTTTACATAACTTAGATTCACTCCATTTTGTGTTCATTCTACATAAATTTATCAAAGAATTCAAGCGTCTCACCATCGGTAAAAACACATACTTATTAGCTGCATTTTAGAGAAGGGGTGTTGATTTCTCATGGATTGTCAAAGTGGGCTGGTTGGTACAAGTTTAGGAATTTCGTGATGTGCGTCATCATGGGTATTAATGTCCACATTTGTATCATCCTCATTATCAAAATGGGAATTTCATGGAATCCATTGCCTTTATGATCACCCTGAGTATAATCTTCAACTCGAATTGATGTCGATGTTAATGGTTTAGGATTCATATCACAATTCTAGTTGCTGTCTTTATTGGAGATCGCCTTCTCCACTTTGCCAACATTCCCAAGTCTTGTTTTCAACAAAGATGGTATTTCTAGACCTAACAAGCTTCTTTGTCGGATCATAGAACTAATAGCCAAATTCATCTTTTTTGTCGTAGAAAAAGATGCATTGTGGCATCTTCACCTTAAGTTTGGACCTCTTGTTCCTTGAAATGTGGATAAAGAACTTACACCCAAACACGCGCAAGTGATCGTAAGAGACCTTTCCAAACAACACCTTGTCTGGTACATCATCATTTAGAGGACTGCTAGGTGAAAGGTTGATTATATAAACCACTGCATTTAAGATTTTCCCTTAAAATGAGCCAGGGAGTTCCGCCTCCGAAAGTACATGATGGACTCTTTTAATCAACGTTCAATTCATCCTCTCGGTTGCACCATTAAGTTGTGATATCTTTAGTGGAGTCTTGGGGTATTGTATTCCGTGTAACTAATAATATGCATCAAAGATTTTGATGTATTATCCTCCATTATCATTTCGGATATACTTTAACTTATCTATTTGTCTTTTAACCAAGGCATGAAATTAAATAAAAATATTAAGAGCTTAATTCTTCATTTTCAAGAGATACACCCATAATTTCTAGGAACAACTATCAATAAAAGTTAAGAAATAAAGTGCTCTGCCAAGAGTATTTACTTTTAGATGGCCACATATGTCGGTATGCATGAACTTAAGGAAATCCGCCTTTTTTATATATGAGTTTTCATAAAATAAAACTCTCTGTTATTTTCCAATCATACAATGACGGCATGTTTTCAGTTTTACCTCTACACCTAGAAGGAGATTCTTTTTGCCAAGCAATTGATCCCCCATTTGCTCATATAGCTTAGACGCTTGTGCTATCCGTTAGAAGACTTGTCACACTTAGCCACATGTATGTTTTTGATTGACATCGATGCTTACAACATGTACAACTTTGAAAAGTTTCTTTTCGTGGGCCACTACTAGCGATCTTCTAGTAATCTTTCCTTACACCCTCTCAAAAGGTGTTGCAGAACTCCTCATCAAACTAACTAGCTGAATAAGATTCTGCTAGATATTTAAGATGTGTCATACATCCCTTAACACCAATTTCGTGCCTACCGGTGTTTAGAATTGTCACTGCAACCAACAATCCAAAACAATCTATTATTTCATATCTTCAATACTCCAAAATCACTGGTAGTATAAGATATGTGGAATTTCCTTCTAAATGTAACATGGAGTGATACACCACTATTGATCACCCAACTTGTCTCAGGATCGGCCAAATTGATTATATCTTTTTTGCACATAAGAAGAAGATCAGACGTAGTAATAATCGAGAGTGTCTCCTCTTTTAGGACTTCTCGATTTTCTTCTCATTGCTATCTCCATTCTCACAAATCTATTTATAATAGTGCTTCTTAATATGATCCTTTTTTCGACAATGGTGGCATTTGATATTTTGATATCTCAATCTCGGCTTGCTTCGACTCTTTTTACTAGACTTAGAGTCTTTTTATTGCCACTTCTCTGTAACTTTGAGACCAGCACTTCAAAGTGTGAGGACATGAAGCCTTGCGACCTCCTCCTTATCTCCATGTTGAGAACCAAGCCATTGGCTATTTCTGAGGTCATTACAAGCAACATGGACAATGGTGATTTGGATAACCTCTCATGAATTCAGAAGTGTGGGCAACAACCATAGGTCCCGCAACTATCGTCAAAATTGATGCTTACACTACTTAATTGGTTAACGCACCGTTGAAACTCGCTTAGATGATCGGCAATAAAACTGTTTCTTTGTATTTCATTTGCATTAATTTTCTCAAGTGATACAACTTCTTATTATGAATTTTCGATGCATAAAGTGCTTCGAGCTTCTTCCACAATGCTCTCAAGTGTGTTTCATTACGAATATAATTGTAAACATTATCATTAATAAATTGTCGAATATATTCATAAACTTGCTTATGTTTAAAAGGCTACTCTTCATTATACTTTGATTCGTGCTTTTACGTAACAAATACCGGAAGATGTATTGCTTTGATAAACAATAAATCTTTCATCTTGTTTGTCCAAATGTCATAATTTGTGTCATTCAAATAAATCATCTTATTACCACCCTTCATCAGTTTAAACAAATTTTAGCACAACAGCCTGGCTTTGATATTATTTGTTGAGTTTTAGATGCCGAAATTTTGCTGATAAAGCTGAGAATCGATCTCTACAATAATCGCTTTTAAAAATTTTTGTTTGAACCCCATGAGAAGATGATATAATAATATGCACCATAAGATAACAAAAAAATAATGAGACAGAATATTTTACGTTAAAAATTTTTTTTAAAAAAAGTTAAAAAAATCACAGGATTGTAAGTCCAAAAATATCCATCATATGATAAATCTTGATTACAAAAACCTTAACAATATAAGGATATGATATCTCGTAATGATAAACCCGAGTAATATAGAATACAAGAGTGAACAAAAAAAAAGACTCGTAAAATATTCTGCTCGATATTAAGAATAACATACCCAAAGTCAGTAAGAATGGAACACGATTTGAATATAAAACGGATGAGTAAATCTTCCTCTTCTTTTTTCTCACTCCCTCTTCTCTCTCTGTGGTTAGCACTCAAAAAATTCAAAAATTTCGTTAATGTTAATCTTTGTAGATCACATCGGTGCTTTTATAGTAGAATTGGTGTACATGTATTCCTCACGTGCATTACTTATGACCTCCTCTAGACAATTTGCGCATGAGTCCTCTAGATATTGTTCCCACGGGGATTGATGCATGATTGCCTATCCTACACGTACCATGCACAAATATTTTTGGTTCATTGGGAGTAGTTTTCACTCAACTGATCCTCATACAAACATTGCACTATTCTTCCGTGAGTTCAGTCGCTTTGCTAACACTCAAATTGATTCTTGGCCAATCTTTCACAAATATCATGAGAATCTCTAGTGCACCCTGCTGCTCTGTCAACCTTCCTCGACATCTCCAACCGAGCATGTTATTAGATGTTATATTAACGGGTATAAGACTCATAAAAAAATACTCAAAAACCTATCAATAACTTCTAGTATTCAAAAACAAGTGCTTCAAAAGTCTTGATGCTTCAAGTATAATACACTCAGGTCCATGTGAAGCTTGTTCTTGGTCAATTTAATTATCTGCACATATCCCCTTAATTTTGCCCGACTTGTGGTCGGCATCATCAAAGCCAAATAGGCGTTCAACATCAATCAATTCCTCCCTTGCTTCTCTGTATGTGGCCCGTGTGCTTTAAAAGCTACACGTTGGTATACTGTTATAGGCAATTTAGATATCCTATGATTTTATTTTTTAATCAATTGGAAGAATATGTTTTTGTTTTATAACATTGAGAAAAGCAGTTGGTGTATTTCATCAGCATATCAAACAAGTTCGCATAGAGTTATTTTGCCTATACGTACGTATAGGTGATTTCAAATCAACACCGTTAATGGGTTCTCCGTTCTTCCTTCTGTACAGCAGAATGAGGGTCCTTATTTTCCTCCAGTTGGATATCACCTCTTTGGTCAACCGTTGGCATCCGGTAAATCTATCATGTGGTCAGGTGCATTACAAGGTCATTCTGCAATGCATGAGGTACTTCATCTCTTTTTATTTCCATTCTTAAATTTTATTTAAATTTTAATCTTCATCCATGTAAAAATCCAACCACCGTGATTCGTTCTGTCATTCACTTTAGGAACACACCCATCAATATCGTTCTTGGTTATGAAACGTTCTTTTTAAACGCTTTTAGTTGAAGATGATAGAAATTTCCCCTTTAATTGGTCATGTTGTTAGATATAGCATGCCCTACCAGCAAATTGTATCGGGTGCTATAAACTATTATTTCTATGCAGTCTTATTTAGTTTCTTTAAAAGGCATCTATATTTATCATATTTGTTTTACTTATATGTTAAATTTTATATTTAAGTAATGCAACTACATAATCATGATAAGACAATACTTTAGAGCTTTGATTGCTTGAGAGAGTTGAATATAAAATATTTCCAATCATAAGACAACTAAAATGAGATATTAATAATCCTATTAAAACAGTATACATTATGCCAACCTGCTGAAGGATAACCAAGCTCATAATTACTAATGTTCTCAACACTATGGCAAATGTGCATGCCTTCGTTAAAGAACAAGTTCACTGAATTGACTCAAACGAATGACTCTTCTATAGAGTTTTTGTTCTATGTCAAACAAGAGTACTTACATAGAAGTGGTAGAAATGATCTTTGAACTTACGACACAAAATATTATATATGCACATCATTGTACTTTGATATTATTAATATGTATTCAATATTTGAATTTCCGTTAAGGTAATTGTTAGGTGTAGTGAAAAGTATTTGGGGATAAAAAAATTATCGATATAGTATGCATCACTCCTTGCAAAAAGAAAGACATTATCACCACCTTATTTTCTTTAATTGGGGTCAGAGAATTCCTCAATATTAATTAAGGGCTTCCTCCTTAAATATTAATTTCTTGCTTTCTTTATTCAGAGAACGAAGGAAGAGCCAAACGGCTCTTCTGGAAGATAAAAAAAATAAATAAATGAAAGAGGATGGGTGATTAGAGGCAGAATGTAGAGAGTAGTCACCTAGGATCAGGGAGCTTTTTCCTCTCTCAAATTTGCACTGTTTTAATTATTTTTTTCATCTAATTTGATTTGAGTGATAAAGAAATTGTCAAAGTGTTGGCATAATATTTTTCTATATTATCATGTGTTGATAAGTTAGTAGAAAATTATCAAATGTTGATATGAAAATTTCTAATATTCTAAGTGTTAGAACTAATTATTTAAATGAGTGTTAACACACATTTTATAAATTGTGTTTATTTTTGAACTAATTATTTAAATAAGTGTTAACACACATAATTCATAAACTGTGTTTATTTTTACTTGGTTTTATAAAGATTAGTAAGTTCAAATATAAATGTGTTGGGAAATATGGTGACAGACTTTCTCACTCAAATAACACAGTAAGGAATATGAACAAAGAAGAACGGACACAAGAATTTTACGTGGAAAACCCTTATCAATCAAGGGAAAAACCACGGGACAATCCGTCCATTGAACGTATTTCATCATGTGAGAGATTTGGGAACAAGTTTCCTTATTATACAGTAGAGAATAAAGAGAAATCGAAGAATAGAGCAACGACAACACACACGGTTGTTTTCAGTTTCTCCTCCCTTTATCGTTTTTTTTTCTCTCTCTCTAGTACTCAGGCACTCTGTCAAAAAAAAAAAAAAAATCTCACATACTTCTCTCATACGTGTATATTCAGCAAGTTACGATACTTGCTTTTGAAAATCGCACACCGAGAGATCTAGGGCAATTTTTCCCTCTAGAAAAGATAGGATCAATCCTTTCCAACAATATGAATATTCCCTGTCAAAAACGCCTCCAGTATAACCGTTTGAGATCACATATCTCCAGAAAATCTGCTGAATTGACGTTGTACTGGATTTCCTAGCGGGCGGCTAACCGTTGGCCGTCCGCGTTCTTTACGAGACCAGTCAACACCCCTGTTGACCGTCTGAAATTTGCCTTTCTGGAATTTCTCAGTGAATCCGGTTTACTTAATCACCAAACCGGTCAACTTCGTTTGCCGGTAATGTTGACCGTCAATCCGGTCAACTCCATTGACCATCTATCCGGTCAACATACTTGTTGACCGGAATTTCTTTCCTGATTGAAACAACACATTCGTGCTCTGCTCAAGTTCTTCGATCACAAGAACTTCTTCACGGGAGTGATCCTCAACCAAATGTAGGATACCTATGTGAATACTTAGAGAATGGACTCTAGCGTGGTTGGCCATTGTTATTTAAATAGTGTGTTTCATATCATATATTTTCGCATATGTTATAAAGATTAAATTTTACATTATATGGTGTAAAAGGTTGAATATTTGTACTTTATATTTTGTTTTGACCGATTAAAAGGAATATCATGGTATTGGAAATCAGAAAAACATTAAAATTCCGTAGTACTACTTTAATTCCTAGGTCATAGTCTTGGTGCTTATAGCATAATATGGCTATTAAATAGAAAAAGCCTTAATCTGGAATTCTTGAACAATGTGAAAGCTAATACAGACATTATAGCTGTGGCTACTGTCAATTTGCACATGGGACAGACTTCTTGGATGTTTTTTTATTCATAAATCATCTTAGCTTTATGGAATTTTCTCTATTGATATAAATGTTGGGATTCGCTAACACGTAGACAATTAGCATAGCGGAAAAGAATCTGAATTTTACTGTCAATCAAGGGTCACCAATATTGAGAGTATAAGGAACGACAATTACACAACTAAGTATATAAAGTTGCATAACAATATTTAATGTGAAAAATCCTTATCTACCCAAGGAAAAAAATATTGGATAAACTTTGAATAAATTCGCTATAAAAGTATCCAATCAAATAAATAACTCCTCTAAGATCCCTTCACAATAATTCATATGTATGACCGACCGAATATAACCCTAACACATCTAATGACCTACTAGAGAAGAATATAACGATAAAATGAGTAGTTGAATAGTAGTACGTTCTAAAAATAATATTAAATAAATGTACTTGAGTTTAGTAAGAATAAAATTTGAATCAAATCTTAATCAATTGTTAAATGTATTTTTTTTTTCTTTTCATGTGGTGCCCTTTGTGCTAAATAATCTCTTATTTTGTCCTAAAATCACATAAGGACTTTTTATGTTAGCGTCGGCACATGTGTGCCCATCGTGCACGTACTAGGCATGACTTCCATTGGCAAGCCCCGCATATGCATCCTTTAGACAGTTAAGCATGGGTCTCACCAAAAGTTGTCTGAAATGGCACGCGTACCCCTTAGGCATATATGAGGTATTGAAATTTTGCTCATATTAGCATATGCCCCTCAAAATGTCTTCCCTTGAACAATTCTAACATCGAAATTGAACGAATATCTAGATGATCCGTCTATTGGATATGAGATTTATAAGAGAGTAATCTAAAACCTAATGAATTTTTCCTCACGATCTTATGGGAGACCTATTGCATTGTCGGCAATTGTTATCTCTCATCATTTAGCAACTTTCCCTCCAATGGAATCCAGCATTAGACTCCACAAGTATTAATGACACCCAATTCTTCTCCATTGAAACACTTGGTGTATTATCACCCTCTTCGCTGTCTTCGCATCGGTAGAGTCACTCTTTTTAACTCTCTTACTTGACATCCTCGTGCCAACTTGACCAAGCTTTCCATTGGTCACTTTGACGTTGCCCTTAGTAATCAAAACCTCCATCAAGTACCAACTTGAATTTACTTCCTCTTGTTACAACCGAAAAACTTTTGGTGAACTTTCATTGGCCTTTACCGAATATTGTGCAAAAGTCCTCATTAAGCTTGTTGGTTTAAATCAAATTCAATCGGACATTCGGATAATATCACACATCCCTCAGCACGAACTTCATTTCATTGCTTGTCTATAAGCTAATATCCTCTATACAAACAACCCTTAATGAACCATTATTCTTCATCTTTAATACCCGTAGTCCCTAAACAATTAGGAGGTGTAGGACTTCTTTGATGTTGCATAGAGTGAGGTTCTACTATTTATTTCCCAACTTATTTTGTGGCTTGTGAAGCTCCGTGTCTTTGGCACATTAACAATTAGAAGGTTTTTGTAAGTAACAATAGAGGTTCGTTCATTATTATTATGGCCTCTCTTCTCTTGCCACTTGCTACCATCCTCCATCTCCTAATTTTGCTTGAAGTAATCCCACTTCATATAGACATTCTTACCGTAACGAAAGTATTCGATACCCTTGAGTTTGGATTGCATACTGCCTCTCCCTTGATATCTTGTATTCCTAACCGCAAGTGGATATTAAGGTACTTCGCTTTCCTAAAATCTCATCACTTCTATTCTGCCTAAACTTGTTCATAAGCAAAGAAGCAATAGTACCATCAACGCTGAACGTGTCATTATCCAATAATAGAGTTATGATAATATGATCATATGAGGCTAGCAATAAAGCCATCGACACCAATGTCTTGTCTTCACCCCTGATCTTCTCGTCAATCACCTTCATTTGCATAAAATCTGATTAAACTCATCTAAGTATTTATGAAAGTTTCTCCCTTTTGATAACTAGAGGTTATAGAATTTCTTCTTCACATATAGTCTCATCCTCAATGATTTAGATTTGTACGGGCCCTGAAATTTCATTTACAGTTCCTTTGGATTTGACAAATCTATGACTTCTTTAAAGGTGTTGTTCGTATGATATAATTTGATTGTACAATTAATAAAATTTCTCATGTCTTACCATTCACCATCTATCATTCCCTCTAACTTTTCCACCTTGTTTCTCAATGTTTTGACTTTTTTTCACTGATTAAAATGCTTTTCCCTTTTTCTCACCAACGAATGAAATTATTTTTTTCATTAAATCACTTGATGGGGAATGAAAGACCCTTTGACATTGAAGTTATTAAATTATAGTTTTCACACTTTGAAAAAGCTTACTCTTTGATATCAATTATTGGGATTCATGAAAGTGCACATAATAGACGCAGCAGAAATGAACTAGAATCCTTTTTCCAGTTGTCGGCCAACAAACACTATAAATAATAACAAACAGAAAACAAAGTATGCAAAGTTGCATAGCAATACATAATGTGGAAAACACTTTTCAACTATATGAAAAATCATGAGACAAATTTTTAAAATATTCACTATAAAAGTATCTGATTGTAAAAAATAACCCCTATCGAGATCCCTTTAAAATAACTTTTGTGAATGATTGATTGAGTACAACAAAAAATCCAGCTATCCATTAGAGAATAATATATTGAGAAATCAAGAAACCAAATAATAATACGTTTTAGAATCAAGATTAGAGGAATGTACGTGAGTTTGATAAAGAATGGAACTCGAATCGGATCTCAATTAGATACCGAATGTCCTTCTTTTCTCTCTTCTCTCTTTACATGGCACCCCTTGTATTAAATGATCTCGCATCTTGTCCGCTCGTCATGCGAACATTAGGTGTGACCCTCATTGGCAAGCCATGTATATATACCTTTCAGACACTTGTTAGGTGTAGTTCTTACCAATGGTTGCCGGAAACGATGCACATATACTCTTCAAGTGTACATCAGATATTGAAATCTGTCTCACACAGGCACATGCCCCCATGATGCCCCTCCAAAATACCTTTACTTGAATGAATTTTTGTACTAAAATCAAGAGAACTTCTATATGACCCCTTAAATGGGTGTGAAATTCACGAAGAAATAACCCAAAACTAAACACTGGATCCATTTGTTGTGTCTCTGAGGTCCTTTCAAAGTGACCATAGACATTTCCGGTTTGCATTTTTCGTTTTTTACATAAGTCAAGCAATGCAAGATCTCAAATAGTTAGGCTCAAGATCAAATATCGGCGGTCGCCCAATGGTATCAGAGGTTTGGGTATTTCTTAATGCCAAAAAATCACCGCAATATGTCGTAACACTATTAACTTTTTCAATATTTCAGTCGATCAGCCTATACATATCAGTTAATATATATATATATTTAGAAGCCTTAATTTACACAGTGGCCTTTTTGGTTTTGGTTCCAATGATTTAGGCTTCACTTTTTAAAAAATTGATTAAAAGTTTTTGAAAGTAAGCAAATATTATTTTAAGTAACAGTAGAATTAAGATAAGAATTTAAACACATATAAAATAACAAATTTATATAGTTACTTCTTGGGATAAGAGCTATGACCATGGGTATAAGGTAAAGATAAGTTGACTTTAATCAAAACAGTACGATTACCCGATTACTCTCTTCCCACTAAGAACTCTCGGTTGTCTTAGTGAAGACGTGAACCGCCCAAACCTAGAAACACTCAAATAGTGAACTCAACTTAAGAGCATTGGTATTCTATTTGGTGCACTCAGTTGATGTGTATTGTTTGGTATAATAACTCCCTTACATACCCCTCTATAAGTAGATACAAATGTTATCTAATTAGTTAATATAAATGTGTAGTTTCTAGGTATGTTTATTAGGACTTTAACCATGATACATTGCTCAAATTCTTATCATAAAGCCTTCAATAAAACCCAGTCATATCCCATGGCACCATCATTATGTTTCATTCATTCTTCAAGGATCATCAATGGCTACATTGTATCTCAAGCTTGAACGTTTTCCAGGTTCATCCTTGAACTACAACCCACCCGGCTGCACTTTCAAAATTAGGAGTTATGGCATCACAAATATATTAAAAGATGGTAGCATTTTATTATATATCTCAGCTTTCATGTGGCCCTATTAAAATTTGATTGCATTCGCCACGTCACAGCATCGACAATACGGCTGACACTGCTATTGTACACAGCTGATACCAATAGGGCGGAGACCAATATCTTGATCCATGGTTGGGCTACCTTTTGTAAAAAGAAATGAGTTGAGTAACAAAAAATGCTAATTACACATGGTGTAAAGGGTAATTTAGTGAAGGAAAATGGTGATCTTGAGACAAATAGAAGCAGGGACATAAGAAAGTGCACTGCCAAAGCTGATATCATTTGAATGTGTTTTTTTTTTTCCCTTCTTTGTAACAGGAAAGAGCTGGCGAGAAGAAGATTGAGGTTGTTCCTTCATCAAGATTCTCAAACTGGGCATGGTATACGCAATCACAAGGTGTTGCCAGCCCAATTCCACTGTTTTCCACTGCAGCATCATCAGGATTCTCTCTTTCGACAGCCACTGCTTCATCGTCCACCTTCCCTTGATTAAAATTTAGAAAAACAACACTCCTGTCCTTCAATCCTATCCTTCTACAAACTCCTTCACCGCCATGGTGAGTGGAGACAGTCTGAATACAGTATTTTGTCCTCTTGACAACGGCGCTTTTCCCATGGAAGCAGACCATGTCTATCGATATCTATATATATATATATATATAAATAGTTATACAGCCAATTCTTAATCTGTTGCCCTGGCATCATTCGTTGAGAAGTTTATTACTGAAAATACACTGTGAAGCATATATTTTGGCGTTACTAATTCAAGTTCAGCAACTGAAACTGCTCCCACCCTTCTCTGTCAGTTCCTGTGATTAAGTGAATTACCTCACACACTCAAGAGTGTATCTTACTACCTCCTGATCGCCTCAGGCATCCTTGAGAAAAGTTCCAGTGTCGCAGCAAGCATCAGGTAATCAGCACTTTCGTTTGAACAATAGTTTTATTTTGAAAACTTTAAGCATGTCTGCGAGATACCAAGGTTTTCAGAGTCGAATCATTGAATGCTCGATTCCAGTGAGTTCACCGAACCCATTTTACTTGTTCTTCTGGTGGTGATTGGGGGAGGGGGGTGGTGGTGGTTAAAATTGTAAGTTTCTGCTCCATCTGCTGTTCCTGCACATTTTAAATGCTAAAATTTGGATTGTGATAATCGCGTGTGGTTGTCCTGGTGATTTCCTTTCGGATTCCACTCGCCTGAGATGGAAATGGACTGCGATCTCGTAGATGAGATCGCAGCGAAGGTGAGAAGACGTGTTTTGGAAGGTGAGAAATGCAATAAGAATGAAGGAGAATGAGTGAATAACTTCAAACAGAAACAACAGAGAATTCTGTACGAAGCACAGCAGAATGATTTCTTATTCAACTGCACGCTGCTTGACTGCACATCCAAATTTTATCTACCTAAAACCGTGATTAAATCTGTACCAGGATTTATTTTTTGAATGTCCTTTTTCATTTAGAAAACTTCTCGTGCTCAAAAAAATATA